>SJYX01017834.1:93164-110686 GCA_006410675.1 Oreotragus oreotragus
GCGCGCGCGCGCATGGGGCATAGATTTTATCTTTAGGGATTTTGAGTTTTCTTTTTCAATTTGGCTAATTTCTAAAGCGCAAGAGTATTTGTGTTCCAAACAGTCTTCCCTTGGAACCTGTTATTCTTTGCTTGACTTCCTAGTGAGTTATAAAAGATCATCTCAAATTCTTCAGCATTCCCAAGGTGATTCTTCTGCTCTAAATAATTTTTTATTTCTTGTAGGGGCAAATAAAAGTGAGGATAAGATAAAACATTTTTGAGTAAAAAGCAAATCCTTTCCAGTGTGAAAGCAAACTTGAACATTCTTCTGGCAGTAGCTCATTTATTTTTATAGTGCATGAATTAGATGTCTTTGGGGTACAGCTCGCTGTAAGGCAGAGGTTTAACTTGCTGCAGGAACTGAGAAGCCTGACACCAAGTCCCCAGAAGATGGATGAGTCAACACCCTGCTGTAGGGAGAGCAAGCACAGAGCTTACGGCCCCAGCACAACCCGAGAGGGACCTGGCCCTTGGCAGTGGCTGCCGTTGGCTCGGTAACCTTGAAGGCGTGCATCACACATCTTCTCCACATTCTACAGAACAAAGCTGGAGTTGAGATCATACCTGGGTGTGGAGCGTGATTAGTTTTAGCTTCACTTGCCAGAATGGAAGACATATTGGCAAGTTTTGAGAAATAAAAGGAAACGAGAGCAGGCTCGCATTTGTTGTGGATGTGAGGAATATAGCAGTTCTCATACCCACATGCGATCAGTATATAAGTTAATCAGTTGATAGGAATGTCCTATTTCTAGATCTAGTCTGATTTGGGTTTATGGGAAGTATGCCAACAGTGACAAGTCAGAATGATAGATTTATTTGAAAGATACAAACTTTTATTATTAAGAGTGGAGTTCCTCAGACTAACTGCTGAAGGAAAATTTCCAAAAGACATTTCTTGTCTGGTCCTCTTTAATCTCTGGAGGATTCATTTTAATTATTAGCATTTGTTGTGGGTACATAATAAATGGGGGAAAGTCTTTTAAATGTGACCCTGAAGGCATGTTGATCTACAGATAATCTTTAAGTGATCAGCATACACCCCAGACCTAAATTATACAACAGATAAAATGAGCCTTATTGAAAGGGTCTCTCCCTTTTCTCTCCCTCTCACATACAGAATTTACTTCAAATAATTTTTAAAAATCTGCTCTACACGTTTCTTTCAGAAAGCAAAGTAATAAGTAGGATTGAGTAGAACTGAAGATTAGAACTGGGGAGGGAGTCCAAGGATTGCTTCAAAGCTGATTGACCTTGGCCAGTGGCTTAATCTTTCCAGTACTTGGTTTGTTCACCTGTACAATGGGCATGACGGTAGAGTCTGTCTCTTGTGGTGTCATGAGCATTGCTGAGATAGGTGAGTGCCTGGCACATAGTTAGAGGTTAAATAAATATCAGCTATTCATAGGCAGTTCTAAACTCTCTTACTAAAAGTAAAAACCAAAAGAAAACCAGAGGCAGAGTGACTGCTTCATTCTCAATCACACAGATGCTTATAGCTGAGCTAAGACTAGGTGCCCCCACCCGTGCCGCCCAGCTCTGTGCTCTCGCCTGACGTCAATGGCTCACTCATCAGATTTAGGGTAGATGTTGTTCACAGACAACTCCGTGAGTCCATGGTACCCAAGAGGGTTTCCCAAACACTCTCTGTAGGATGTCATTTCTGGCGCTGTTTTTTCCAAACCTGGAAACGCAGTAGCAGAAGCGGCCGCGGCCGCGGTGGTCTGGGCGCCGACTCCATCGGTGGGGATGCCCAGGGCCTGCAGGGCGTACTCGGCTGCGTATGTCTTTGCTTCATCCACATAGGCACTTAGCTTCGGAGGTGTGAAAGGATGGCTGGAAAGCAGTCAGTCAGGGTGCACATTTTATTAATAAATGTGTGCTGCTGAGACAGATGAAAAGCTAAGTCGCTGTATGCTTTTTAAGATGATCAGATAATGGAATTTTGTGTGGGTACTTATCTTTCTTTTTGCTTTTAAACCTTTTAAATATCTATGCATGTCGGAATATTTGTGAACTTATTTAGAACATGGGTGGGATGACACTCCTGGAACGTACTTGCAACTCATTATAAACCTTTTCTGATATATATATGAAACATGATGGTTCCTAAAATGTGTAGAAATGCAGGCTCAAGGTAAAATTCTGAAGGTCATAACCTCTAACAGAGAGGTTATGCTTTTGTTCAAGATTTAAATGGCAGAGGACGGTGTTATTAGGTATAAAATGGTAATTTCGTATAGTTCAACCCAAATACTACACAGATAAAAACATGGGCTATAGTTTTCATTTCTATTACACTTCATATCTGCAGTTTTCCATTGGTTGATGAGAGTACCCAGTCTTCATTGTCTCTGAAATTTAGGGGCTTTGAGATGCTAGTCTCATAGCTGGCACAAATATCCCAAATACACATCTCAACGTATGCTTTGAATAAAATGAGTTGGTAGTAAGCTTGAATATTTATCTTCTTTAGATAGTAATAAACATACACTACATTTACAAGAGACTCTTATTCTAAAGTCTAAATGATGAGAAGTTACACACATGGCAGGATTCTGGCTGGCCAGGGCAGGAATGGTTATTTTGTATAAGAAGAGTTGTCTTTGATCTTGTCCAATGGCAGAGTGAAGTTGATACACAGGTTGTCCCCAGTTATTTTTCTGACAAATTTCTTCCAATATCTACAAGAGCGGGGGAAAAAACAGTGACTTTTCTTTCAAATGTCACATTTGCATTATTTCTCCTGCTTTCAGGTTTTTAAATTGAATCTTCAGAGTTTAAGCAAATATAAGAAGATATAAAATGCCACATGGCTTAATGACTCGTAAAATTTAAGATGAACTCAATTTGAACTCCATTTAAAATGTTATGTCTATTAATTCATAAAAATCATTTTCACAGCATTTATTCTAATATGCTTTTAGTTAAGTCCATTAGCTCTAACTTTTTGCCAATACTTTACTTTTACGATTTGTTTGATATATTCTTTTTTTTTTTAATTGATATTCCAGCACTGTGTAGCTGGATTTACTCATTATAACTGTGAATCCTTCTGTTTATAATGGGTTAGAGAAAATAACCTAAGGATTCATTCCTATTTCACGGCATTTGTCATAGGGTTTTAACTTTACATTTTCACACACAAAAAAAGAGTTAAAACGTTTGATGGATATTTCTTGATGGACATGAATAGATGGGTGTTGATAGTTGCCATGTTTTTGTTTGGCAAAACACTACTTCTGGCTATTTTTACAGTGATCTGATTTTTAGAAGCTGCCTTCTGTCGTTACTCCAAACCAAATCTTTCCTAACGGCACATATTTTCTTCATCCTGAAACCATTTTTTGTTGGCCCACAAGCCTTGATGCTCCCACTGGGCAGCAGATTCAGTAAACTGTGCAACATAAGGCATAAATCTGAAAAAATAGCTCCCGGGGTAGAACTGTTTCCTAGACTGAGTCCATGGATCTTATCTCATTCGCTCAAACACTTGTCTGGCAGCAATGGCCCAGTTTCTTGTTTATTAAACTTGTAGGTTGTTGCTCTTTCCTCTACCAACTTTTGCTTTTTAGTACTCTTAACTGGGTAGCATCTTTTTTCGTCTACAAAGTGTTCTCTGAGGTTCCAGGGCAATAGTCAGTTACTTGAGCTAGTAGATATCTTGCCTGCTTGTTTACGCCCATTGTGCAGACACGTGTCAAGGATTTTAACTCTAACTCCTGACTTGTGGGGCAGCCCTAGTACCTCCGCCCTTCCTGTTGGAAGTTCATAACCCCTCCAAGAATTTGTCAAGGCTCCATTTAGGCTGGTTGGTGGTGGTGTGACCCTTAATTTCTAAGCCATAGTTGCAGAAATTCAGAGAGCTTAATTTTTAAAAGTTGCATTAGTTCATAGAGATGGTTACTGATGGTACTATAAAGCATGACCAATTTCTCACCTGGGTTAATATAAAAGCAGAGGTCATTACACACTCTATAGTAGCTCTTAGAACTATTACGTAGAATTTATGACANTTCTAAGCCATAGTTGCAGAAATTCAGAGAGCTTAATTTTTTAAAGTTGCATTAGTTCATAGAGATGGTTACTGATGGTACTATAAAGCATGACCAATTTCTCACCTGGGTTAATATAAAAGCAGAGGTCATTACACACTCTATAGTAGCTCTTAGAACTATTACGTAGAATTTATGACAGTGATGGGGCTTCGCAAGTAGCGCTAGTGGTAAAGAACCCGCCTGCCAAGCAGAAGACATATGAGACATGGATTCAGCTTCTGGGTCAGGAAGTTCCCCCGAAGGAGGGCATGGCAACACATTCCAGTAGTCTTTCCTGGAGAATCCCACGAACAGAGGAGCCTAAAGGCCACCATCCATGGTGTCACAAACAGTCGGACATGACTGAAGTGACTTAGCAGGCAGCATGCCCATAACAATGATTCTTTTTTTTCCCTTAAAATGTTTCTGGATACTCCAGTACTTTAATTAGATTGCTTATTTTAGGTTTTAACCCAAGATGTATTGGATGACTAGCTTTTGTGTTTTCTGAACAAAGCTCCATCATTGTACTTAACTAGATTTTATGGTAGTCATTTATGTGTCAGGATCCTCTCACTGGATTGCCATATGACTTTTGATGGCAAGAATTATATTTGCTTTTCCATCTTTAGCTCCTAGCATAATACTTGGTACATAATGCTGGCCCCCTAAATGGTTTTAAACAGACACATTAATACTGTTTACTACTCTAATTGGCATACTTTAAAAAAATTACCTGTGGAGGGTTGCAGAAACTATAGATGAGCTCCTTTATATGTATAAGAAAGCTATTAATCCTACCAAAAATAATCAACCAAAAAAAAAAAAAAGAAACCATTCAAGATGAGCTTTTAGAAAATCAAGTTTTCTACTCAATTGTAATCATAAGGCTACTTCCATAAATTTGGGGCTCATACCTTCGGGGTGGGAGTCAGAAAGTTTCCTTTAGGATGTGCAAACTGTCAACTTGATATTGATTATTCAGTTAAAGTATCTTTGCAGAGTCCAACACATAATACACATCCAGAGGGAACAGTCTGAGGGTTAACACAGATCCTGTTTTATTTTTAACCCTGTGATTCAGTTTCCATACTGGAACAACTTTTATAGCTTTAAATTTTCCAATAATAAAAATCATACCCTCATCCAGGAATATGGAAACTTAGAACTGTGAAATGAAAGCAAAAAAATTTACCATAAATCCACTGCCCAGATATAATCACTGTAGAAGACTTGATTTGATATGACTGATGGCATATCATAGTTAATATGAGTAATGATACACCACAGATTACACGGTGTTTTCACTTTAATGGTGTTTTCACTTTAACAGTGTTTCCAAAAAAAGATGTTCTAATGAATCTATTCATTCCCTGTTGTGAGTGCTCTTCATTTGCTAACCAATCTTGCTTTATTTTGTTTTCTTTTAAAGTACTGGTTGATAATTCTTAGTAGTACTCAGGATTTTTGCATTTCAGTGGATGATTATTTAAGATGTCAAGTTTTATAATTAAGAAAAACAAGAAAGAGTCTGAAGTAGACCAACGGTATTCAGTGCCCACTGTTGTCTCACAATATGTTATATTGATTGGTCACTTTATCTATGTAATAAAACAAAAGAAAACAAAGCAAGACTACAGCCCCAAGTAGGGATCAAGTCAAACCCACTGATGAATGGTGAATGATGGTCTTTGGCCCAACTTACACAAACTATCCAAGCTGCCTCTGGAATGACATTACATACCTGGGGAGCAAGTTTAATTCCTTGGGGCTTTAGAGTGACAGGATTCATTGGGGTGAGCTCCATTCCAGGTAAAAGGTCATAGAGTTTGTCTTCTCTCTTGTCTCCTTTGACCTGGTATCCCCGGCCCAGGCCTGTGTAAGCCAAATAGCCACGGCCGCCCAGTCCTCTCACTCCCGCAGCCCCTACAGGTACATTCATGTAAATTTCTAGGAATGTAAGAAGGCATTAAACTGAATCAAACCACCAGAAAATCACCCTGAATCTTACTGTAATGGAAAAGTTAGCCCAAGTCACATTGATTATTGCCCTGAAGATGGATAGAAAACTCCAGGATTCTAATGTAATGAAACTCAACATAATACAGCATTTACCATAGGCATCTTTTTTTTTAAACTGTATATAAAAGAAAGCAATACTATCAAAGCTATGGATAAGTACACGTGCCACTTTAAAACTTGGGTATACAGAAAATTTTCGCAATTTCTCTCTTCAGTTAATTTTGCGTTGACATTATCTTGTAGACTAATAAATGTTGGGAGGTATATATTTTCACATTTTACCATGTAATATGACCACATGTATTAAAATAAATCTTGCCTTTTTGTCTTTGACCAGTAAATTAGAAATTTTTTTTTTTTTTTTTAAACTGTATATAAAAGAAAGCAATACTATCAAAGCTATGGATAAGTACACATGCCACTTTAAAACTTGGGTACACAGAAAATTTTCGCAATTTCTCTCTTCAGTTAATTTTGCGTTGACATTATTTTGTAGACTAATAAATGTTGGGAGGTATATATTTTCACATTTTACCGTGTAATATGACCACATGTATTAAAATAAGTCTTGCCTTTTTGTCTTTGACCAGTAAATTAGAAATGAATTCTAGTTTCCTAATGTTAACATTCCTGATGACCTGTTGGAAAACCAATGTTTAGAAAATGTGTTTTAAAATACACCATTTTCTTATATTCTATTAATGTGAGGCTTAAATTTCCGTTGAGTTTCATTAATAGATTACTTTTGATTTTTTGTTTTGCCACATTGCTCCTTTGATTTCCTATTAGTGCTGTAAAGAGATAAAAAGTTGATTACCCTTCATCCATGAATACCATTCATTGATTTCTTTCTTGTTATAAGACAGGTATTTTCCCCCTTGGAGTACAGTTTGTTTTTTTCTTACATTACAACTGGTTGACAACTTATACTTAACGTAGGGATTGTTTAATGATGTGATTTTAGATGATAAGTGTACAATGGTTTAATGACATAATTTGTCATCAAACATATAAATAGATTGTCCTGAATGGATTTCCTTCAGGAAAAGGTTCCTAAAGGTTTCTTTTATATTACAACTTTGGGTGAAGTGATTGTATTATGAGTATGGAACTTTCAAGGCAGTTGAAGACTAGAATTCCTAGGATGGCCAATTCAGTTTTCCTGAAAAATAGTAAAACACAGTAAGATAATTGTTTCCACAGTAATCTGGATATGCCCCTTGCTTCTAGCCAAACCCAAGAATAGATTTAAGTACACAGTTTGTCATTGAATTGCCCAGACTGTTGTCATATTTGGAAGACAGAATTGGGATTCTGTTGGCATTGATTCCTAGCAGAACCATTCTGAAGGATCCCATTAAGCAAAATCAAGACAGTTTCTTGAAAAAGTGCTTTCCTTATCTTTGACATTTTTTGAAATAACTGAGGTCAGAGAATTGCTTGAACATTTGAAATTCTCATAGGATTGAGTAGGAAAGATTTGTTTGGCAATGAGATTGAGAGTTGTTTATTTATTTTTTCTATTTGGACTTTTACTATTTAGTTCCCATATCCTGGAGAAACAAGTTGATTTCCCTAGTAATGTGGCTTTTGGGAAGGCATTGTACATATTTCTCAGGGGAGGTCAGATGAGAGCATCTCATGTATCTGTTAGAATATATTTATGATAATTTGTGATTTATATATGGACATGATGGTGCTGAGTCACCATCCACTACACGTGTCTTGACATTTGAGGTAGTTGGTTTCCACTGAACCATACTGCTCCCATTTGAAAGTTTTGTAATGAGTCACATATGTTTGTAATATGGTAGTACAATGATAAGGAAGAAACTAGTAAGTGTGGATTTGAATTTTAGTGTGTGCATATTTTATGGGCCTATGCAGAGATCAAACGGATACCTGAAATTCATTTACACTGTATTCTGACCAAGTTTTTCAATAACCAGTTGTAATGTGAAAAAAGATTCCTATGAAAGGAGAAATATTAATGTAATATTTGATTTTCAATAAGCAATTTTCCAGTTCTTTTCTCCCAGTAGACTCATCCAATTAGACATAACGTAGACACAAGTCTATTGCAATACACATAATTTGAAATTGCAGAGCTTCATCTAAGACAAGAGCTGATTAATGTTACCTCTGACAGAAGGGGCCCGGATAATGGCCCTGTTGCCAAGATGTCCTTTGGTGGTTGGGAAATGAAGGCTGGGAATCGCTGTGTAGGCCTGGGGGGCATAGAAGACAGGCGCTCCAAGGTAGGCGGTGGTAGGGTCATAAACATGGCCCAGAGAATAGGTGTACTCTCCCTGCAACATGGTGCCCCTTCCGCCTGTTCCTCGGGTGTACCGAACATAACTGTCCTTGTCCACTGGTTTGGCTAGGGTCACTTCAATGGGGGACCCGTCCAGCACCTGTTGTAGACAGTAAGGAAAAGGCATGTGAGAAGATATGAAGGCAACCAGGTGTGGCTGAGTCCTAGTAACACACCTCCTTCTAAGGGTTAGTCTATTTGCTGCTATGTTTACTATTTCACTTATCTGTTTGAATGGAAAATGTTGCCTGACATGTCCGTAAACAAAGGATGTTGCAGCCATCAAGCCATCACATTACAGCTGCCCCGGTGGTGACCTCGAAGGATGGGAAAGAATAGGACGCTGGCTCTAGATAGCTGAGGTGCATATCACAGGAATGATTTCAATGAGCCCAGACTCTTGCATCTTCCCATATACTGAAAAGTGCTAAATTCCTTAACGTGAGATAGCAGGTTTTCTTTACCAGTTATCTTTTGTTGTTCTAACTACCCGATCTTTGTCGCAAAACTCCTATATATCTGTCTCCTCTCTTACCTCTTCAGAGTAGTCCTTTATAACTGTTGCGAGGCTGTCTCCCAGGCTTCAAGTCCTCAGAATATCCTCAAAATGAAACAGTTCTCAGCTTTTAGGTTGTGTAGTTTTTCCAGTCAACCTATGCATCATCTTTTCTTAGGTTCTTGTTTTGTGTGCCAGTTGAGTTTTCCCTGAATGGTGTGTTGGTAAATTGCATTTAAGCTGTCAACAGGCCAATAATTGGCCGCTGCCTATTGACGTATTAGTTACAAATCTATTAACTGAATACAGTCACTGAGACAGAATTATGTAATATTTTTATGGGATGTATTTTAAAATACATACTTATATAATTGTATAATTCTAAGAAATTTTAGGTTAATTATGGGTGGAATATAATCTCCAGTACCTAGCACAGTGCAATGAAGATGAAAGGAGATCAATAAAAGATCTTATCAGTTGTTCACATTTTGTTATGGGCAGCCTAGTCAGGCCTTTCCGGTTGCCAGCCAGCTAAGTGGCTTGCTCTTTGGAGGTACATAATAGCTGAGTTTTTACTGGAAAAGAAGAGAGGCTTAAAAGTAGGACCCTGTTTAAGGAAGTGAAATCATTGAGGGTTCTGCATTTCTCTTCTAGAGATACTTCCTTAAGAAGCAAACTTTTGATCTGCTAAACAAACAGGAATAGCAGGTCAGTACTAATTCTCAAGTCAGGTGCTACTTAAAACTTGTCTTCAAAAATTTTTGAAGTGGTTCTTTTCTGATACAAGTTTTTTTTTTACATTTTGCAAACAGATCTGGATGTTGAAAATAATGGCCATATGTAGACCCACAAATGTGATTTGCTTTTTTATGTGTTGTTTGCATACATAAGAGACAAAGATGGCTCTCAACAATTACTTGATAGATTGAATATTTACTATCAAAGAGACAAGGTGTTTTGAGGAGGCATTTGTAGCTTCTTTCAAATAAGAATTGTTTTAATAAAGAAAAGAAATATTAAGTGTTCTTGCAAATATTCCCTTTTACAGCAGCTGATGGTTTCATGGGTGATTCAGTGGTTCCTGGATCACTGATGTCTGCTGGACAAAGTTCATACTTTATGACCATTTGGGATCAGCCTCTTGTTCCTAGTTGCATGTATTTACCCTACTTTTTAGTATCAGGAATCAGTATCAAATATCTTAGGTAGGCACTTCTATATCAAGAGATGTTTTTAGCAAAAGGATTCTTTACTGAAAAGTCAGATTTCTTACTGTAATAGACTATTCTGCATGCCTCTGCTCCTTTACAGTGTTCTGAACCAACTACTGTATTTTACTTATTTCGTTTAGGTGTTTCAAGGTCTAGCACAATATCATATTAACCTGTATAGCCCCAAGCCCAGCGAGATTTCTTTCTCATTGTAGACATTCACAGGTATTTGTAGAATAAGTGAATAATCACGTGCAAAGCTCAGTTCATCACCTTTCTGTCCAAATAGGTTTCCTTGCCTGACTTCCCTAACATCATTATCCTGGTTCTCTATATGGAAAACCTAAAATGACTCACACTTCTTTTCCACTGCTCTATCCAGTCAGTTCCTGGATCTTTTGAATTCACTCTGCATAGTTGTTGTTGTTTTTTTAATTTTTAATTTTTACTTTATTTTGCTTTACAATACTGTATTGGTTTTGCCATTCCTTGGAGAAGGCAGTAGCACCCCACTCCAGTACTCTTGCCTGGAAAATCCCATGGACAGAGAAGCCTGGTAGGCTTCAGTCCATGGGGTCGCGAAGAGTCGGACATGACTGAGCAACTTCACTTTCGCTTTTCACTTTCATGCATTGGAGAAGGAAATGACAACCCACTCCAGTGTTCTTGCCTGAAGAATCCCAGGGATGGCGGAGCCTGGTGGGCTGCCATCTCTGGAGTGGCACAGGATCGGACACGACTGAAGTGACTTAGCAGCAGCAGCAGCATACATTGACATGAATCTGTGTAGAGCTTTCTCCTACACTCCATTCTCACCCTCATTCAAGCCCTTATTTCTTCCCATTTGAGTGACTTTAATAGTTTTTTAACTAGTTCCAATTACATCTCTCTTCCTATTCTATGAAACTTCAATTCTTAATAGGTTGATTTCCCTAAATTGTTAATGGGATCATTATTTCACTGTACAAAAAACTTCAAAGCCTCACCTTGTCTAATAGATTAAATATAAATATCCATATGGATACTTAAAAAGTTTCATAGTTCTAGGCAAACTTACTTTTGCTTTTCCCATATCACATTACAGTTAAGTATTATTATACTATTTAATATATATATTTAATAATACTGAATATGTATTTAACTATAAAATACATGTATATATTTTTATAAAAATATCTAGCCATGGGTTTTCCTGATAGCTCAGTTGGTAAAGAATCTGCCTGCAGTGCAGGAGACCCAGGTTCGATACCTGGGTCAAGAAGATCCCATAGAGAAGGAAATGTCAACCCACTCCAGCATTCTTGCCTGAAAATTCCTTTGGACAGAGGAGCCTGGTGGGCTACAGTCCATGGGGTAGCAAGAGTCGGGCGCAATCATGGGGTAGCAAGAGTTGGGCACAACTTAGTGACTAAACCACCATAAATATGCCAGCTGCAAAAACTGGAAACAGTTTGGATACATTTTCACTGTGATGATTCCAATGCAATTATTTAACATTTAATTTATGATGGTCCCTTCTTTGCAAGCATCATGTATCCTCAAAAATGTTTTCAAAGTGAGAAACTATCACGTTTTTTCAAAGAAATATTACTATGACACTAAATGTAATTATCAATGAAGACGAAATAATATTTTGCTTCCTAGATATATTTATATATGCATTAATATTTTGCTTTCAAGTTTTCTTTTTGTGTTTTGGAGTCAGTAGTCTCCCTCACTATGCAGCCCCCACAGCAGGATTCACACACTCTGTAGACCAGGAATAGCTCATAAGCCCAGGCCCCACTATGCCTGAAGGCCTTGTGCGGAGACCTCTCTTTGCCCTGTAGATCCACTCCCCATTGGCTGCCAGCCTCCAAGCTCCCACAGGGAGTTCAGGGCTCCTGGGCCCTCCAGATTATGATTGAATTTAGTCAATGGAGAGGCCTGGCCAGAGGTTGGTGGGAGAGAGAGCAGCAAGTGTGAGCTATTTCTTCTTCAGCTCCCTCGCTATGAGGTGACTGAAGAACCTAAACCACCCCATTTTGTTAAAAAAGACTCCATTTTAGAGTTCTGAGGAAAGAGTCTTTGGGAATCCCCTGACCTCACCCCACCACCTGCGAGCCAATCAGATCCCAGATCAGGATCTCCTGACTTTACGTTCAGGACTTATGACCCAGGAAATTCGAATTAAGTCCGGGAAATGAAAACCAATCAGAACCCAACACCTAACCCTTCCACAGAAGGTACTCCCAATCTGGAAACTCCAGTTTTTCGAATTTTTAGTGCAAGAATATCCTATATAAGCAATGAAACCCAGAGTTCGAGGCTCCTCTCTTTAGCCGCTGCGTCGGTAACGGTGGGAGCCCCAGCTCGAGCTTGGTAATAAAAACTCTCTTGCTTTTGCATTGGATATTGGCTCCCTGGTGGTCATTGGGAGACTTCGTGACTTGGGCATAACAGTGACCTTGGCCTGAATATGTCCATTGACCAAAGTTCACTACTTCTCTCAACAAGATCTGCTCTTTACAATCCTCTCTCCTTTAGGTTTCTTGTTACTTCCCTAGTCCTTTGTCTCCTTGGCTCCAGGAGTGCATGAACCCCAGCTCCTGCACAGTCTCTTAATTCTCCTGCCCCAGGCTCATATCTTTATAGTTAGTCCCTTTGTCAACTGTCTCCTATTAGGATTGACCAGTGCAAGACCTGGCAGGTGAAACAGTCCTATGCTCATTCGATTCATAGCAAGGCAATCCATCTTTACTGTTCTCCAGTTATACTTTGCTCTTTACAAATTCTATGCCTCTGTCTGAAATTACCTTTCCTTTGCCATGTTTTGTGTGTTTTTTTTTTTTTTGCCTTTTGGAATTCTTCCCAAGTGTCATGGCTTCTCTTAAATATTATCTTTTCACATCTGTGAAGATTTTCTGATTCTTAATAACCCACTCCTCTTTGAATATTGTCAGCACTTATCCATGCTTTTTTTTTTTTAAAACAAAATTTATCTGACTGGACTTTGCAAAGGTATTTGAGTATTTGTCTTAATCCTCAGTTGACTTTTAGCCCTTTGATAAGCCTCTTTGGTTTGATCCTTTAAGTATTCCAAACAATACTTAGCATGATAAATGGTTTATAGAAGATTTTCAATATTATGGGATTAATAAGTAAATAATATGGGATTAATAAGTAATAAGTAAATATTATACTGGTTTCTATATATAAATCATAAGTTAGAAATAATATTACTGGTTGTTTTCCCCAGAGCTTACTCTTGGCAATGTGAAGAGATTCTAAGCTTTCCAGACTTGGAATATCAAACTATAAGTGCAGAATGATAACCTTGACATCTTGTCAGATCATCGGTCTCCAAAATACTGTACTACAAAGGTTATACTTTCTTTGAAATAATGAGAGAAAACTGAAATTGGGAAAATCACCTTGGGATACTCCATTCCAACTCTCTATTTCTAAAAAAAATGAGGGCCAGTGACTTGTCCAAATCAGCCAAAATTAGAGATGGAATTGGACATATAAGCCACATCTCTGTTGAATTTTCCATCACCTTTTTGTTCATCTCAGATGGATTAAGGCAGCCATGTCAGAGATGGAGGAAGCCTGAGTGGGATGGACTTGTAGGTCTGTTCTGAATAAAACCTCCACAGCAAACCTTGGTGGAATCTGTACATACTTTTTCTTTGTCCTACATTACCTTCCCGTTTAAAGCTTTCATAGCTTCCATGGCATCTTCTCGGTTAGTGAAGTGCACAAAAGCATAGTCTCGGATTTTCTTCACCCTCTCCACAGCACCTGGAAGCAGAGTGAGAGTAGCTCCATAGCAAGCCTGAGACAGCTGAACATGATATACTGAAACATTTAGCTTGCAAGAATCTTTTTTTTATTTTTTATTTTTGGAGATTCAGTAGTTAAAGAGCCCACTGAGACTATTTCCTGTGTTCAGGTTTAAAATTCTGCACATTCAACAAAAGATTTTGTTTGTAATTCTTTAATAATACTTATATTCTGCCTTATTATTTATATATTTATGGATTTGTTTTTCCACTTCCTAGATTATTATCTTTGAGGCTAGAAGGGCATCTTTCTCAGTATATTATATAAAGGATAGTAATTTATACATGGTAAAATATTTGTTGAGTTGAACGCTATTGGTCATCTTATATATTTAGGTAATTTAGGCTCTTTCCTCAGAAAGACATCTTGACTCCTTTGATTTGTACAAGAAAATTTTAGAGGTAGAAGAGGCTTAGCAATAATTTAATTTTTAATTCATCTAACCTTTATTTGCTTTCAACTTAAAGATTCTGAGTCTAAATCTCTGACAAAGTAAGTGAAATTTATGAACTCACATAGCTAGGAACTAGAACTCAGATCTCTCATCTGCTTATCTCATTTGATCAAAACAAACAAAAATTCTGAAAGTACATCTGAGAACCAAGATAGTTTCTTACCATGCTGGTTTAAAATACCAAAGGTTGGAAACAATGTACATAACCAGTAATCCTACTAGAGGAATCTCTCTAATAGAAGTATTCACACATGTGCAAAAGGATCATGTGTAAGAATATTAATAACACTAGTCAGTTGAAATAGCAAAATAAAACAACTTAATGTCCTTTTCATGAGAGTGATTAAATCTGGTACATTTGTATTAAATAATACTAAGAAGTCTTTAAAGAGAACAAATAGGCTCTTCATGTATACTTACATGGAAACCTTCAGAACCTGTTGTTAAATCTAAAAAGTTACAATATAGTAAGTGTAATATTATAACATTTATCTTTATAAAATCCCAACCCACATATATATTGCACATAAATATGAATATACACACAGAAAGAGAACTGAAATGATCAAGATTAAATTGTTAATAGGGGTTAATTCAGGAGAAGATCTTGATGCAGGAAAAGGTTGAAGGCGAAAGGAGAAGAGGGCAGCAGAGAATGAAATGGTTGGAAAGCATCACCAACTCAGTGGACATGAACTTGGTCAAACTCCAGGAGATAGTGAGGGACAGAAAGGCCTGGAGTGCTNAAATTGTTAATAGGGGTTAGTTCAGGAGAAGATCTTGATGCAGGAAAAGATTGAAGGCAAAAGGAGAAGAGGGCAGCAGAGAATGAATGGTTGGAAAGCATCACCAACTCAGTGGACATGAACTTGGTCAAACTCCAGGAGATAGTGAGGGACAGAAAGGCCTGGAGTGCTGCAGTCCACGGGATTGTGAAGAATCAGACACAACTTAGTGACTGAACAACAACAGGAATGGGGAAAAAAGTTGGGGAGAATAAAGGGGACTTTCATATTTTAATTTGTATTCTTTGGTGTTTTTACAAATATTTGCAATATTGATATATATTCTTTGTGTAATTAAAAAAATAACAAATCAACCCAACCTATTACTATGTAGAGGGATTGCTGTACATGTCGATGGACATGTGTAAAAATAAAGTTCTACCAAGATAGTTGAACTTTAGATGTTACATTTTATTATTAAAATGTCCTTGCTTACTCAATTTTAAAAATAGAACTTTTGCCTAAAGATAGAAACTTGCTTAATGTTAACTTGTTAGTTTACCACACAAATTAGCCTTTTTCAGTTAGTCACTTGGGTATATTTTGAGCACTCAGGTTTTCTTCCATCCTTAGTTTCCAGGGACAACCGAGGATGGTACCCTATGCCAGGGAGGATCAGAGAAGGATATGTCTTTTCCTTTTTCCCTCTCACTGTCAAAGTTCAGTTATCTACCCTAGTAGATTCAAGGTCATGAAGACAATTTGAGTTTCTACTCTGCTACATGTTTCAATGGCTATAAACTGCCTTCCTTTGGAATAGTGATAGGGTGCTAATGTAAAAATAATTTTAAAACATTGTGTTGCTTCTTTTTCCCCTCAGTATTTGATTCTTTACTTCTTATGATAGTGGTTGTACAGAACAAAGCTATATGGCTAAGTTGAGAAAATAAAGGTATCTGAGACCATGAACCATGCACACATGTAATTAACTGCATTGCAAACGTGATCTCTTTATTCCTTCAGTATCAGGTTGGAGTGATTATTGTGACTCAACCTCATGCTTTTCTTAGGTATTAACAGGTAAAAGATGGGCCAGTGAGGACCTCTACCTTCCTGGTCTTTGCCCCTTTCACTCTGCAGTGCCATCCTCCAGCTAGTCTGTTAGCTCCCAGAGGCATCTTGGAATTGTCCTTATCGAGTTCCTGCATAGTATTTTGTGCACAGGGGCTATTCAATGAATATTCCTGGAATGAGCAGATATTTTAGTCAATTCATATTCTGTTATCATTCACATTAGTTAGGTGGCATTTCAGATGATAATAGATTTCGGTGGCATTTCAGATGATAATAGATTTCGGTGTACTCAAATTCTACTTGCAGATAGTGAAATCAGCTTGGGTTTTTTTGAACAATAATGTTTAGCCACACATGCTTTTAGAAATCATGGTATGTGAAAATGTAACCTCATTAAAAATGCAGACAGATTAGAAAGTGAGAGTTTTTTAAACCATAAAAGCTGGTTTTCTCTACAATGGTGTTTATCATGTGGCTTATTTTAATATGTTTCTTCTTGTTTATTGATCAATCATCACTTTGCAGAGGGTGAGACAATAAAACATCAATGGTCCTCTGTAAGACTCTAATACAGGGAATCGGAAAACAATGACTCTGTTCATTATCAACTTGTCAGCAGCAGTTGAATTACCTGAAGACAAACACATCTGCAGTCCCAAGGGGAGACTTTCAGAAGGTATGGTCCTCAGACCCGCAGTAGCAGCTTCCTCAGAAGCTAAAGGAAATGCAAATGCCTGGGACCCATCCCAGACCTATTGTTGTTCAGTTACTCTTTGCAACCCCATGGACTGCAGCACGCCAGGCTTCCCTGGCCTTCACTGTCTCCTGGAGTTTGCTCAGGTTCACATCCACTGAGTGAGTGATGCTACTGAATATGAAATTCAGGTGGGCAGGGCCAGTAATCTTTTAACAAGCCCTTCAGGTGATTCTGAAGGTAAACTGTTTTAAGAAAATCAGATTTTATAAAATTATTATAATTGGAATTTCAGCAGATACTCTTTCAGCAAATACACGGAGGAAGAATATACATTTTCTGGCTCTAGTTTTTTTTTAATATCATTATTTCTCTGAATAGCAATATAATATTTTCAGTTTAATAAGGGTTAAAATAATATATTGATAATTATTTGCAAGAATACTCAGGGTCCTTTGAGGGATCCAACTTTCAATATAATTTTTTTAAAGTTATTTTTTTGTTTCTCAAATTTTTCTAGGTAAGTATAAACATCAGTTCCACTGGAAAAGAAACTGGTTAGCTCTTTTTTCCCCCAATACAGCAGATGTCTACTAGTCGAGAACCCTCTGCAATTCTTTTTTTTTTTTTTT
>SJYX01017834.1:113912-170676 GCA_006410675.1 Oreotragus oreotragus
CACAGAGTCAGACACAACTGAAGCGACTTAGCAGCAGCAGCAGACACTTGTCTCTCTTCAACATGTCTCTCTTCAACATGCAGACTAGAAAGCTGATAGCCAGTGACTATGAAAGGAAGCAGCCTTTTAGTAGTTTCTCATTCCAGCCTTTCTGCACCCCCTCCATCCCAGAGAGTAATGTTTTAATTACACAAAATAAGTGTTCTTCATATGGGAAGGAAGAAAGTCAGTGCTAAGTCATGGTGAAATAACGTTTATACATGCATGTATCAGTTTCTATGCTCACAATTGCATCAGCTTCCAGATCTCCAATTATGTGTCACTTCTAAACAACCTAACCCCAGGAGTTAGGTTGCCATTGCTGTTAAACTCCTTCCACACACACACACTTCCTACCTGTTAGTTCTTCCCACCGTGCGGCACCTAGGAGCTACTGAAAAGATGGCAGGTGAGTGAATGAGTGGGTGAATGGAATATGGGGTCATGGGGGTGCTTGAGTTGTTAAGAACAAGCTCTTAACCAGACCTGGGATTTAAGTCCGGACCCTGCCACTTTCTGGTTGTATGACCCTGGACAAGCAACTTATCTGCTCTGGGTCCTGGAAAATAATGGAAGTAGTAAGGTACCCTACATCACAGAGTTGTTGAATATACCATTATACTCAAGTAGCAAGGAAGGCAGAGTTCCTGAAATGTGGAAAAAGACACGTCTCTGGTGAATCTTTAAAAAGGGAGAAAAAAGATCCTTATGAATTACTTTTAGAATAAATCATCAATTGATGCTATTACACTTGACAGAGCAGTCAGAGTTGGAAACAAGCAACATCACTATGTGAAGTGAATATTCTCAGGCAGTTTTAAGGTGATGGTATCATGGCCCATGCTTATCAACAACTTAGGAAATTCTCATTTTTGGAAAGATGTCACCATAGTGATAGACTAACATGTTCTAAACCATGCGAATCCCACAATATGGTCTGCCAAAAAAAAAAAAAACGGTATCCATGGCTCTCAAATTGGGAAGTGAGTCATTCTACAGCTCCTCTTTTGGAGACTTTCAAAGCAAATTAGAAGATTAAGAACTATGATAAGTCCCACAGACAAACAAATTTTTAATTTTACTGAATTTGGTGTTAGCAAACTTATTTGACCATGAATCCCTTTTAAGAGTAACATCTACTGATAGTTTACAGAATTAATGTTCTGCAGATCTGGCTTTGAGAAATACTTGTTTGGACATCGTTTCTTAAAATGCTTTACCTGTCTCAGTGTTGCAGTTCCTATATGAAGAAAAAGAGATAGGGAGTCAATCTCACGGCTTAAAACTGACAATGAAAAATATTGACAAAATGAAGAGTAATAAAATTTCCTCCGCCATCCTTTTTCTTTTCTATTCATTCAAATTAGTTTTCTAGAACAAACTGTTACTTCCTTTCCTATGTATCTACAGTCATAATCATATTCCATTAGACCAGTGGTTCTCGAGTGGGGGCAATTTGCTCTCCCAGGCACAAAAAATTCTAGAGACATTTTTGGTTATGAAAATTACAAAACATAACATTCTGGAATGCACAGGACAGACCCCCACAGCCAAGAATCATTGGCCAAAAATGTCACAAATCCTGAGGTTTAGAAACCTGCATCAGATCTTTAGTTATGGCCATGCATTCATCACCACAGTAAATATTGAACATCAACTAAGTCCCAGGCACAGAAATAGGAGCTGAGGAGACCACAGAAAAAGAGCTCATGGAATTTATAGTTCAGTGAAGGAAATATGTATTAAGTAATCACACAGAAACATGTAAAATTATAACATTGATAAATGTTATAGAACCTTACGTCCACATTTTCTAATCCAGTGGTAGAAATAATAGTTTTAATTNCCTTTGTGTTGTGCACTTTTGCTGGGTCATACAAACCCAGCCCGCTGAAATGCACAACACAAAGGTGGCTTTCGAGTGCTGAGGCTGTGCTGGACATCAACTTTTATCAGCGGAAATGTTAGTACTTGCTCATCCAAGTGTTCAAAGCTTTCAAATTACTAGTAATCTACATCTGATGAATCAATGACAAAGCCATTTCATAAGAAGCACCACAAATGTGTGCTTACTACATTACAAGCAATTCAGATAAACTATACCCTATTTTACTTTTAGTAGACTTTAAAAGAAATGTACATAGGTACTTGGGAATTTTCTGGCAGTGGGGGAGTACAAGCATTTTGACACCTCATAAATAGGGCAGTCTTTTAGGTTTTAAAAGGAAGAAAAGGGACAGATTCCTATTCTCATTCACCTCAGTCCAGCAAAAGTATTCAGGTGTTACTTGATATTTTATTATTGCTTTTAGTAAACACAGAAAACATGTTACAACAGTTGCTTTAATTAAGAACTTAAAAACTAAAATTTTAAAAGGAGACTCTTATGCAGCAGTTATTTCAATCTATATCTTAAATATCACTGGATTCTCAGTTTCAAACTTTTCAACGTGAAAGGCAATTTTAAATTACCTCGCTGTCTCATAAGCTGTCTTAAGGAATAAGAACATGATCACAATGACATTAGTGAGAAGGAAAAAAGTAGGACATCAAGTTGTTACAACTTAAAAAATTTTGTAGGTTCACAAGATCATCTTTATCCCTAAAGAGAAAGAACAAAATGAAACCCTAACCAACTAATGGCTTGGACACAGGAAGGGGACTCCCAGTTACTTCATACTGACTCATTCATTGTTCATGCACATTAAAAACACTTTAAAAAATCTTGTTCATTGGTCCTCTACTTAAAAGGGGGGAAATACTGGCCAATATCACCCTTTAGTTTCTTCCAAATCTGCATGTGGAGTTTGCAGTAGTAATTAAGCATATTAAATACAAGTCTGTGTTTTAAAGGAGAGAGTCTGGCTTGCTCAGGGCCTTGAGGGGTCGGGTTTCTAAGGCAGTCCATCAGTGTAGACCTGAGCTACTCCCCACAGCCTCTTCCTAAGACTGTAGGCTACAATGGGAACAGAACACTGGAGCTGGTGGCTGAAACTATACATGCAGGAAGTGGTTTTAAAGGAACAATTTCCACCACCACATTACCACAGAAATTTCATCTTTAGGTACCTGCAGTATTTAAGGATTATAATAATAGCAAGATTCACCAGAATCCCTAGCTAGGACATTTTGGACAACACATAGACCTTTCTCTTACTAAACAGACATCGTAGTGACTAGGAGAGCTCTCTATATATTCACCTCAAAATAACGCAAATATTTTAAGTTTTTTTTAAAAGCTCATGATTCTTCAACATGAATTTGTAAAGCTTAATATGATTGTGTAAGATGATACTGTGTGAAGATTTTATATGGAATGAAACATTTTTGTAGAAATCAACCATAATACTTCAAAGACCCAGAGTAAAAATATCAAGGAAATGCTCAAATGCACATCAAACACCAAATTTTCATTCACACATCTCTACATGGTAAGCTGGCAAAGAACTTTTTTCTCTCTTATCAGGAATTTAGCATTCATCCTTACTGTAGATTCCTGTCTCTACTAAATGGAAAAAATGCTTCTCAAAACCACTTTCTACCCCAAAAGCAAATGTACTGGAGAGAAGGAAACACTTCATTGACATGCTCACATCTGTGCCCATACACACAGCAGCGTCCCCTCACATTAGCTTCTACACAAAACCTACCAGCTAGGAACCCATGATGAATGTATTTCAACCAAAAGTCTGAACAATGTACATCATCAAGGCTTTGTTATTGGTAAGTTCCATGGAGGAGAAAAGTAGGGGTGATCCACATCTCTAATAGGTAGCTTAAAATCTGTCCCCCATCCCCAGTAAGCAAGACAATCTCAATTTACTAAGTGAAATTTCAGATTTTAAATTGTTAGTATCATTGCTAAACTCTTCTAGAAAAGGCAAAGTCCACAGTGGGTGAGTGCCAAAAGGCCAGACTGCAGCACGTAACTGGTACCCCATTAAGTGTCCTTAAAAAACCTTAATTAAAAAGAGAGTCTTTGACTTAAAAGAAACTTCAGTACTACTTCTAAACACTTCATTTACTGGAATGCACTTGAAAGAAACTATTAATAAGTGCCTAGATGACAATTTAAAGAGAAAAGATGACCCTCACCCAGCCCAGATAGTTCTTAAATATCACAGTCCACATGAAGTGGTACTCAAACTGAAACGCAGAAAACATTTAATTGTTTAGGAACTACCAATGTTCTACAATACTTTCACTATACATGGAATCAAAAGTAGTGTTGAAACTCACTTTTAACTTGATGTTCAAAGCAAACTACACATAAGGAAAAGGAATCTTCTGTGGCAAGCTGGCGTGACCTTATCAGCTATCGAATCTGAGAAGCTGTTCAGAACAGGAGGAAAACAGACTTCACCTATATTGAGCATAGATACTGAAGTTAAGCATCTGTCAGCCATTTAAAGGCATTTGGTGTCAGTATCTTAAAAGATTAAGATGCTTTAAAACAAAACCCTTATAAGAATATCAAAGATTTAGGGAATTCTCCTCATAAATAACCAAATTTCTATGGCTTCAGTTGTCACCCTACTGCTGAGGTAGGTGACCAGGATTCATCAAAAAGAGACAATCTTTTGGAAATTCCCCAAGAAAAATCTTGCATAATCAGTTGGTTTCTTAAACCTGTGTCCAATTTCTTTTGATAGTTTTTGTCTTGTTCTTTTCTTTCATTTACACTTTTAAAAAGAGGTTGTCCAAGCAACTGTTCCTTCCCTCAAGCTCTGGCAGAGTAGCATCTCATGTACTCTGTCATCCATGGGTTCTCTGAGGAGGCAGGCTTGACCCGCCTATTTTTCTCCACATCAGCAGAGTGAGCCCGCTGCCTCTGAGCCGCCAGCCTCCTCTTCTCCAGCTGCCTTCTGCTCTTGGCTCGCAATGCTGATTCATGGATCTAAGGGGAGTCAGAATGAATGAACAGTCACTCAAGTGGCTTTGGCACTAATTTTCCAGAATATTCACAGTGACGCTTCCTCCCGGTCACCTGCAGCAGGGCAGAGGCCAGTCAGTCTCACCCTATTCAGGACTTCTGTGAGTAAAAGTTTCTCCAGAAGAGCCATTCCCCTGAGTTCTGTCTTACCCATTGTCAGAAATACAGAAACTGCTGCTGCTGCTGCAAGGTGACTTCAGTCGTGTCCGACTCTGTGTGACCCCATAGACGGCAGCCCACCAGGCTCCCCCATCCCTGGGATTCTCCAGGCAAGAACACTGGAGTGGGTTGCCGTTTCCTTCTCCAATGCATGAAAGAGAAAAGTGAAAGTGAAGTCGCTCAGTCTGTCCGACTGTTAGCGACCCCATGGACTACAGCCCACCAGGCTACTCCGTCCATTGGATTTTCCAGGCAAGAGTACTGGGGTGGGGTGCCATTGCCCTCCCCGAATACAGAAACTAGGCAACAGAAAATGTCCACCGGACTAAATTTCAGTTTAAATGGTAAGCAACTAATCTACATGTGCCTTGAGAAACTGGCTCTGGAAAAGGATTGAAATTCCTTAGCATTAAGCAAGAGTAAGTACTCTATTCAAGGAATTTATATTTTATAGCAAAATACTAATAAATTTCAAGATTTTACCACCTAAGATGTTTAATGAACCCCATTCAACTTAACTCCACAGGATTGCCAGACGACAACTCTGTTATCTCAGATATCACTCCAAACAACACCATCTGCTAGAGCTCAGAAGTCTGTTTGGTAAACTTGGACCAAAATGAGAATTCCAGCAGCCTGCACCTCTGCTTCTCTTCACTCCCTCTTTGCTCTGGGCTGGCGGGTGCTGTTAGCACTAACACAGTCATTGCTGTGTGACCCTACACACGAGGCGCCCTCGTCTGCCTTGTTCTCAGGTCTTTGCATGGGGACGCTCCAGGCCTGAGTCCAAGGAGAACTAAACCTTGGGGGAGGGATGAGCAGGGAACATGCAATCACTCTAATTTAATCCAAAGAGAAAACAGGAGTCTAGATAGTTGCAGAGAAACACGGGAGATGTGATCTGATAGGAGCAAAGGGGCTGAGGTGTGAGATGCCAGTTATCAAGTCTAACAGAGCAGAAGCCTCTCAGGAGGCCAGAGGCAAATCTAGACCAGCAGCTGCCAGCCCTGGCTGTGCCCCTAGGCTGTACCTCCTGGGCCCCAGGAACTTGAGAGCCCCATGTCCTGCCCCTTCTCCACCTGGCTCCGTGTGAGTTAAACCTTCCAGCTACCAGTAACCGAGGCATTTGGTTTTCGCCTAGGAATTGCCTCACCTCTGATCCCGGGATCCTTCTTCCAAATTCTGATCTAAGTGGCCTAGTCTTCAGGATTTTGAAAAGCATCTCCGTTAATTCATCCAAAATTGAGAACACTATTCTAGCTCATTGACTTTTGCCTATCCAGACTGAGACCACATTAAGTCATCCACAAGCCTGAAGATGTGGAAATGGTTAAAATGGGTACAAGTGAGAGGGGATGCAGAAAACAGCGATTTCCACAGATATCCCTGTGAAAGTCAGTAATGGAAAGTGATTTGTGAATGTGAACTTTGAAGTTAGACAGGTTCCATAATCAGATCAGTGATCTTGGCTAGGAAACAACCCTTCTAGCTTCACTTTCCTCATCTGTAAAATTGGGATAATAAAAATACCTACTCATTAAGGTTGTTGTGAAGACAAAGAAGATGATGCATGGAAGGGAGAATTTTCACTTTTAAATGATAATTCAATAATGTACTTATTCCTGATACTTTTTGGTCGATTTTGGAGATGTATAGTTTATAAAGAATATGCGTTCTTTGAGTCTAATGTAAATGGTGTCAAATTACAAATGATTTTTTTTTTTTTTAGAATCTCCCTTGTCCTTTAGAAGAAAACAATGTACATCGTAGATGCTATCCTGAGTCATTCCCCAGGTTTTCCTATATCACCCAGGCGATTAAATGGCTAATATCATTAGACTTCCCTGGTGGCTCAGACGGTAAAGTATCTGTCTTCAGTGTGAGAGACCTGGGTTCGATCCCTGGGTTGGGAAGATTCCCTGGAGAAGGCAATGGCACCCCACTCCAGTACTCTTGCCTTGAAAATCCCATGGACGGAGGAGCTTGGTGCAGGCTACTATNTAGAAGAAAACAATGTACATCGTAGATGCTATCCTGAGTCATTCCCCAGGTTTTCCTATATCACCCAGGCGATTAAATGGCTAATATCATTAGACTTCCCTGGTGGCTCAGACGGTAAAGTATCTGTCTTCAGTGTGAGAGACCTGGGTTCGATCCCTGGGTTGGGAAGATTCCCTGGAGAAGGCAATGGCACCCCACTCCAGTACTCTTGCCTTGAAAATCCCATGGACGGAGGAGCTTGGTGCAGGCTACTATCCATGGGGGCGCAAAGAATGGGCACGACTGAGCAACTTCACTTTCACTTTGATTAGTTGATGGATATAGCAGTGGATCACAAAATTTGGTGCCACAATAGAATTACCTTGAAAACTTAAAACTATCAGTGCCTCTATGCTACTCTCTGCTTCCAGAGAATCTCTGATTAGTAATTGATTTGGATACTGGCACTGTATACTATCATGTAAGAAACGAATCGCCAGTCTGTGTTCTATGCAGCATGCAGGATGCTTGGGGCTGGTGTATGGGGATGATCCGGATGGATGATATGGGGTGGGAGGTGGGAGGGGGTTCATGTTTGGGAGTTCGTGTACACCCGTGGCAGATTCATGTCAATGTATGCCAAAACCAATAGAGTACTGTAAAGTAAAATAAAATGGAAGCTTAAAAAAAAAAAAAAAAAAAACTCCCATGAAAATTTGACATGTTTTTAGGAAACCTTTCCAGACTCTAAATCTACTTATTTTGTTTCTAAAATTCATTCACAGGTAATCATTTTTTTAAAAAACTCTGTTAATAATCCTCTTAGGAGATAATTTTATTGCCTGAATAAATATTTAAGAGTTGAGTTCCTAAAAAAAAAGATAAAAACCTCCTCAAGGATTTCCCTGGTGACTCAGTGGTAAAGAATTCACCAACCAAAGCAGGGACATGGGTTTGATCCCTGGTCCAGGAAGATCCCACACACCATAGAACTAACCCTGTGTGCCACAGCTACTGACTGACCCAGAACTCGAGAGCCTGTGTTCTGCAACTACCGAAGCCTGCATGCCTGGACCCCATGCCCTGCAACAGGAGAAACTACCGCCGTGAGAAGCCCAGGCATCGCAACTAGAGAGTAGACCCCCGCTCGCCACAACTGGAGAAGGTCCTCATGCAGCAATGAAAACCCAGCACAGCCATAGATAAAATACATAAATCTTAAAGCCTTAGGTGACTCAGATTTGTAGCCCACCATGGACAATTGATTTAAATGACCAAATCTCAAGCTTGAGGTCTCAGGGGCAATTGCATCCTGGCAACTTGTTATAAATGCAAATGATCAGACCCCACACCAAACCTGGGGTCACAAAGAGTCTGACACAACTTAGCAACTCAACAACAACAAACCACACCAGGCCTACTGGATCAGGAGCTCTGGTTGGGTGGGGGGGGGGAGGGTGGCCTCCAGCACTGTCCTTTAATAAGCCCTCCAGGTGATTCTGATGGAGACTACTATGGAAAAATCACTCTTGGAACTCTCTTTCAGAGCGTCCTTAGAATGCTTCGATAAACTCTGTGCTGGATGCATCATCTTTTGCTCCGTATATGCCTCAGCAAAGACGCACTGTCATGAAAGAGTTGCTACTGTTGATAAGGTAGGTGGGGGAGAGGGAGAGTCAATACATCACTTCAGACCAGTTTTCTCTCTGTCTCAAGTCTGGATCAGTTAAGAAGGAAAAGCTTCTTGTGGTCCTTGCTTATCATGTTTCTGAAAGATCTCCTTATGCTTTCAAACCAGGCTCTCCAGAGGATTGCCCGTTACTGAAATCCTGTTTTGTCATTTAACTGGTGAGGTCCAAATGGGTAATAGAGTTTACTCTCAGGCTTTTGTAGAAATAAAACAGTTTGCTCTGACTGGCTTATTTGCTGCATCCTGTTAGTCTGCCGCTGAGGCACTCTGAATTAAATCCAACCTGACTGAAACTCCAACAGCTGAGGCCAATTAAAGGGTCAGGCAAGGAGGGCAGCCTCCGATAATGAGGAAATGAGGAACACCAGGAGAGAGAGGGGCTGCCTCCATGTTGCTGCCTCCTGGCCAGAGAATCATAAGGAAGAGTCAGGATCTTGGGCGGATGCTGAACATAGTGCTTGAGAATTCTTGCAGCCTAGGTGCTCAGCCCTGACCCGACTAGTCGGCTCAACTCAGGTAAAGACAGAGGCTTTTTCTGTGACTCACTGTGCTGTTTTCTTTGAAGAAAGGAAACTGATGGGAAGTTTTAATTCCCTAGGAACACTGGTTGACTTCTGAAAACCCTTTCTCCTGTTTTGGATTCTCTTTCACTGCCATTCTCCCGCTACCCCTCCCAAATGATTGTATATATCTGTACAGGTAATAAAAGAGGAAAATAATTAGTGTGGGCTGAAACAGTATAAGGCTGGTTTCTTCACAAAGTGATGGCTAAGCTGGGCCTTAGAATCAGTGAGTCAGGAGAAGGGAAAGGGTAACTCATTCTAGTAGGAGATACAGCATTGGGAATAAAGGATATGAAATGAGCAAGGCGTTGTCTAGGACCCTGAGTCTGTCCTGAGAGAAAGGAGGGGGTTTTGATCGGAAAACAGAATGTACAGCGTCTGTTTGAAAGAACTGGACCGTGAGTGAAAGGCCTTGATGACAGGCTCAGCGGTTCACAGTTTATCTCATATGCAGCAACAAGACAGTTCAAATAACATTTTAAAATAATTTTTAACTAATTTTTTCACTGAGTGAGTGACAATGTTCAGCCTCTTAACAAAGAGAGGCTGAATTTCTGGTATGTAAAAGAACTTGTCGGGGAAGGCAATGGCACCCCACCCCAGTACTCTTGCCTGGAAAATCCAATGGACGGAGTAACCTGGTGGGCTGCAGTCCATGGGGTCGCTAACAGTCGGACAGACTGAGTGACTTCACTTTCACTTTTCNCTACTCAAAATCAGAATTCTACGTCCAGCAGTGATCATTCAAGTGTATGGACCAAAACAAAGTCATTTCATTCATGGCAGTTAAGGGTATAAAATAATCAGCCCAACTCATTTTTACTGGGGCCAAAAATAGAGGCTATATTCTGATAACATGAAAAATAAATAAGAATAAAGACTCAAAACAGATAAGAGAAAATCAGAAAAACAGAATCAGACCAGAATAAATTTTTTTTCAAATAGAGAATACACTCTTTTTCAATGCGCACAGAACCTTTCTGAAAAATGATAATGCAATATGCTAAAAAGAAATTCTCAAAGTTCCAAAACCCCAAAATCATATATAGATTAGGGAATTCTCTGACAGTTCAATGGTTAAGACTCTATCCACACTCTTATTACTGAGGACCTGGGTTTGATCCCTGGTTGGGGAACTAAGATCCCTTAAGTCATGTGGCATGGCCAAAGAATAAATAAAAATACATAAAAAAAAAAAAAAGAAATTGAAAGAAAAAGAAAAAAAAAAAAAAAAAAAATACAGATCAATGCCATAAAAAAAAAAAAAAAAGAAGTAGAAGAGAAAGCAGAGCTGAGAAAATAATTAGGAGACCTTGATAAAAAAAAAAAATAATCCAAGGTTGGGCATATATGTGTTAAGCCTACAATGATGGCCCAAGAACACAATGGAAATGGGCTTTTCGATAGAATTGTTGGTGTTGAAGAGGACAGTAAAATATTCAGTTCTGGTCACTGAGAGGCTAGGTAAGAAGTGTGAGGAGTTTTAGTGATTCTATGCCCCTGTGAGTCAGGCACCTTGACCACTGGGCAGTGAATTTATGTTCACTTCTTTTTTTTTTTTCTGACTATTCACTTTTTAATGGACATGTCCATGTTGAACCTATCCACTTCTCAGGACAAAACAATTTTACTGTTAAATTTTAAATATTGATTTCATCTTCCCTGATCTTTGTAAAATTTCCCTTTCCTATGTTTTCTACTACTAATGTTGTGTCTAACTCTTTGCGACCCCATGGACTACACGTACAAATTTTATGAATATTACTTTAGATATAAAAATATCCACCTCAGTAGATTCCGCAATTTTGGGGGCTAGCTCATATTTTTCACTTTAAGCTGCCTTCATAGTATTAAAAAATATTCCTCAAGCTCAGAAGCCATATTTCAATTTTGAAAAATTTTAGAGGGCTAATCCTATTTGTATTTTTTAAGAATGTGTATAGGGCAGCGTACATCTCGGTATTGTTGCTGTTTTGCTTTGTTTCAAATTAAGGTAGGTCTTCCATAGTGCTTAAGAGAAACATTGATTCCATTGTATTCAATCAGTCATTCTTGAAATCCTTATTTTAATATTAATTCATTTCAATACCTTATTTTGTGTAAGTTTTGGCAAATATTTTAAAATAAGCACAAGACTTTCGATAATTTTCCCTAAGTTGATCTGACTGAGACAGTGTCTTGGTGGAACTTTCTAAACCTAGGAATTTATGGTTGTTGCCCAGACAGGACCTGCCTTGTATTTATAGCACCTAACTAAAGTGTCCTTTTATAGAAAGCTATTATTTCTAATTTCTGAAATTACAAATTATTAGGCAAGCTCATGTCCATTGAGTTGGTGATGCTACTAGGGAGTTATAATAAAAGTATGCCACCTAATTGTCATTGGGATGATGTTTCACTTGCATATTTATTATTTCTTCATTATGATGGATAATATACCTTATTTCTAATAAGTCTGATAATGAAAGTGATACATAAAGATAACTGTTGATTGATAAATTTTAAAGAGATACTTCAGTTTAAAGATTCAGTACGGGGATGCTATAGCTCACAGTTCTAGATTTCTCCTGTGCATGTGTATTGGATTTAATGCACAGTGTGAATAGTTTTCAGAACCTAATCTGTGAAAACTCTAGGGAACAGAGTTAACCGTGAGAATAGAAAGAGAGTTTAAAATGTTGCATAATGAGAGATAAAGAGCAAAGAAACGGACTGCACGGTTTTGCTTCCTTTGCTAAGGAGCACAGCAGCCTGAAGCAGGCAGGAGCTTGAAAAGTGAAAGTGAAGTCACTCAGTCTGTCCGACTGTTAGCGACCCCATGGACTGCAGCCCACCAGGCTACTCCGTCCATTGGATTTTCCAGGCAAGAGTACTGGGGTGGGGTGCCATTGGCTTCCCCGGTGAAAACTCGGGAACAGAATTAACCGTGAGAATAGAAAGAGAGTTTAAAATGTTGCATAATGAGAGATAAAGAGCAAAGAAACGGACCGCAGGGTTTTGCTTCCTTTGCTAAGGAGCACAGCAGCCTGAAGCAGGCACGAGCGAGTGAGGCCTCCTCTCTGAGGATGGTCCTAACCTGGGAGAAGCTTCCTCCGGGCCATGGCAGCTGCTCGGTGATTCTCATACTCCACGAAGGCAAAGCCGCGGTTTTTGGTTTTATCTGCAGCACTTGGGTAGACGATGACATCCACGACTCCTTCGGTGACCTTTTTCATCTCTGATAAGATTTCTTCTCTCTTTTTGGTCTTTGGGATTCCCCCGACAAACAATCGGCAGTTGTCCACACTGGCACAAACCCCTAAGAGACGTCCATTCCTGCCAAAAGAGCAGGTGTTTTGATTGGTGAGAATCCTTGTGTGGTTAAGGTTTAAGACAGAAGTTGCGCATGTCTGGCCTTGGAACTTTTATGGTCTGTGGATGTGTGATGTTTGGCTACCTTTAGGGTTTAGATTGCTTTTGGGAGGGAACTGCTTTTGGGAAATTCTGCTTTAAAAAAAATTATTTTTTTTAATTGGAGTACAATTGCTTTACAATATTGTGATAGTTTCTGCTGTACAACAAATCAAATTAGGTATATGTATACACATATCCCCTCTCTCTTGAGCCTTCCACACACCCTTCCATGCCACCCCTCCAGGTAATCACAGAGCCTGGAGTTAAGCTCCCTGTGCTATATAGCAGCTTCCCATTGCTATCTTGAAAAAAATGGTTTTGCTTCCTTTGCTAAGGAGCACAGCAGCCTGAAGCAGGCACGAGCGAGTGAGGCCTCCTCTCTGAGGATGGTCCTAACCTGGGAGAAGCTTCCTCCGGGCCATGGCAGCTGCTCGGTGATTCTCATACTCCACGAAGGCAAAGCCGCGGTTTTTGGTTTTATCTGCAGCACTTGGGTAGACGATGACATCCACGACTCCTTCGGTGACCTTTTTCATCTCTGATAAGATTTCTTCTCTCTTTTTGGTCTTTGGGATTCCCCCGACAAACAATCGGCAGTTGTCCACACTGGCACAAACCCCTAAGAGACGTCCATTCCTGCCAAAAGAGCAGGTGTTTTGATTGGTGAGAATCCTTGTGTGGTTAAGGTTTAAGACAGAAGTTGCGCATGTCTGGCCTTGGAACTTTTATGGTCTGTGGATGTGTGATGTTTGGCTACCTTTAGGGTTTAGATTGCTTTTGGGAGGGAACTGCTTTTGGGAAATTCTGCTTTAAAAAAATTATTTTTTTTAATTGGAGTACAATTGCTTTACAATATTGTGATAGTTTCTGCTGTACAACAAATCAAATTAGGTATATGTATACACATATCCCCTCTCTCTTTAGCCTTCCACACACCCTTCCATGCCACCCCTCCAGGTAATCACAGAGCCTGGAGTTAAGCTCCCTGTGCTATATAGCAGCTTCCCATTGCTATCTTGAAAAAAAGTTGAAGCTTAGTATCTGCTGTCTTTAGACTCATTGTTAATTCGCTAGCTATTGTCAATCTTTAACCCTCCCACATATTAATATATGAACAATCCTGAGGCCTTCACACCTGGCCTAACCTACACATGTAACTTGCCTGGCTAACCTGAAGGTATCTGAGGCTGCAACCCCTGGTGCTTTCTTTCTTTTCCAACCAAACAGAAGCTATTCTGACATCTCTACTCAAGATAGGCCATATACAGAACTGATTTTTCACTTATTATCTTATTTGACTGACACAAGGAGAATGTGAGATGGGCAAAATAGATATTGTTTCCATTTTTCAGTTGAAGAACTTGAGATCCAAGAAATGAAATGACTTGCTTACAATTTTGCAGGTTTTAAGAGACAAAATTGGCCTCTGGGCTCGAGTCAATCTCCGTTTCTCACACTGTACATGTTGCTTATTAGCAAGTTGATGGGTACGTTTGCCAAGATGAGATTGGTTCAGCTTTTCCAGGAGCATTTGGCAAAACGCATTAAAAAAGTCTTCACTGTGGGAAACCTTTGGCTATAAAATGGCCCTCTCGGGTGACTATCCTTAGAAATAGAGATGAGCACTAGAATTTTGTGTAAAGTTATTCACTGCTACTGTTTAAAATCTCTCCCAAATTGGAAATGAGCAAAATATTCCATCATAGAGCGCTGGTTTAATGTATCTCAGCTGAGATGACACTGATTCTAGGGCTGGATAGCTCCTCATTGTATACTGTGCTGTGTTTGTCCTCCCTAGTTCTCACCCGCTAACTGCCAGCAGCCACCATTAGGTCATCCAAGAAAGCCTCTTCACCATCTCATGTCCCTCAGGGGAGACAATGCTGCTCCTGGCTGGCTGAGATGCACTGGTAAATAAAAGATGAGCATTCGTAACATAGAATGCTCTGTAGTCAATAAACACAGTAACATAGGAGAGTATTTGATAGCTGAAAACACCAGTTCAGGCTGTGCTGTTGGGTTAAAAAAAAAAGACTATAAAATGAGTATATGAGAAAGCCACTTTGATTAAAACGGTATAGAAAGTCTAGAAAGACTATAAATATTCAACATAGGGCAATGAAGAATGGTTTGAACTTTTTTTTTTTTTTTTTTGGCTGTTTTTGTGTGTTGTGTATTGGGCTATGTGACTTTTTGTAATAACACACAATTATTAAAAATGGGTAAATTTCCCTTAACAGAAACCACTCGTTCATTAGGAATAAAAAGTGCTTAAGGGAGAGATTGCTCTTAATTCTTGCTTCTAGTGGTTCTCAGTTGTGTGGCAGATGCTTGACCAGGGTCTGTGCTTTGCTGAAGAATCAATAACTGCATATCAGACCTGTGACAGGTCTGTCTATTTGATGAACATTGTCCTAGGAATGTGATTTTTCTGGAGGGATGAAGGGGTTGATAAAATGAACTTTCAGTTCTTTTTTATTTTAAAAAACAACTTAAATCTTTTGCTTCAAAATATTATTTATTTAGGAAATACAGTATTGATCATTAAGGGGCTGGTCTTATCAGTTACCAGTAGGGGGAGCCTGGAGTCTCCGTATCCTGTTTTCAGAGCCGTGTCACTTGTCAGGCAAACCACTCCAGTACTCTTGCCTGGAAAATCCCATGGACAGAGGAGCCTGGTGGGCTGCAGTCCATGGGGTCACAAAGAGTCCAGCATGACTAAGCGACTAACACTTTCACTTTTCCAAGAATTGTTTGGAGACGAAAAACTCTCTCAAAAGCTGAGGGCATGACTTTAATGTCGCCAGAAGCCAGGCACATAGAAGATACTCAGTGGATATTTGATGAGGAGGAGGATGACATGACAACTGTGAGTCTTTTCCAGATAAGAACTTTATCTGTCTCCTGAGTGGTAGTGGCCTTTATCTTACTCATTAAATTTAAAGTCACTCTGTGCCTTCACCTTGCTTCTGGCATCGAACCTGAACCTCGGAATTTTGGCCACCACTTTTCTCTTTCCAAATACTCTGTAATATTTCTTTGCTTCCTTCTCACCCTCCTCCTGTCATCACCATAACCATCAGCAGACATTTATAGAGCATCTGACATGCTAGGCACTGAGTTTAACATGCATTATCTCTTTTTTTTAATTATGCCCCCCATGAGGTACAGATACTTTTATTTCTATTTTAAAGATGAAGACATTGAAATTCACAGAGGAGAGTGTTATTTTTCAGTGGATTGTGTTTATTGTTCATACCCTATCTATTTTCAAAAAGTGTTGATAGGCTCTAGGGTGTAACAGTGTACTAAGAAGATCCAGCAAACACTATTGATTCCCTATACAGCCAATTCTATATCCATCTCAATTTAAAAGCTCTTTTGGCAATAATCCTTACTGTCAAGATATCCAGATACCATGAGAGATCAAGGAATGGAGACTCCTCTAATTCCTGAGAACATATAACTAATATTAAAAGCGATGCTAGGATATAGCTTTTTATAGCCCTTTGTGAAACAGTTTGGTAGGTATTATTTCGTGTGATGGATGCCCAGAATAACTCGGTGTGATCATATGATAGTATAACAATGATGCTGAAAGAAGTCAAAGGTTTTGCTCCAAAGAATCTGGACTAGACCTCAGATCTCCTGATTCTCATCCCCCCAAATTCTGCACATAGCAGAACTCTCTTGGATGCATGGAGCCATATGTTGGGGGAGCCTTCTTTATGTTTTTTCTAAGACTCTGTTCTAGAATCCAATCTTGAGACGAAATGGCTAGACTACTAGCAGTTGCCAAGTCTAGTCAATCTCTTTGTGGCTAAGGGGTTTAAGGAAAATGATAGAACACTCTCCTCTGTGAATTTCAATGTCTTCATCTTTAAAATAGAAATAAAAGTATCTGTACCTCATGGGGGGCATAATTAAAAAAAAGAGATAATGCATGTTAAACTCAGTGCCTGGCATGTCAGATGCTCTATAAATGTCTGCTGATGGTTATGGTGATGACAGGAGGAGGGTGAGAAGGAAGCAAAGAAATATGACAGAGTATTTGGAAAGAGAAAAGTGGTGGCCAAAATTCCGAGGTTCAGGTTGGATGCCAGAAGCAAGGTGAAGGCACAGAGTGACTTTAAATTTAATGAGTAAGATAAAGGCCACTATCAGTAGTTGACTGACTTACAGAATTACAGGGATATGTGGAATTTATTTTGGGCCTCTAAGAAGTGAGAGAAAAATAATGGTAGGAAATCTGTCTTTGTATTCATCAAATTTCAGATTTCATCACTTTTAAGGTGTGACTCTATTACAGGAAGGAATGTCTTCCTTCCTTCCTGTGAAAAACAGCATCTCAGAATTAATGTTTCTAATATGTGACTTCTGTCATTTATTGACCTGTTACTATGTTCTGAATACTGGGCTTAGCATTGAAAAATCTTGATAACATCCCCATAATAAATCTTTCAAATAAGTATTATTATTATTATTCCCACTTTGTAGATGAGGAAATTGAGGCTTAGAGAGGTCAAGTCACCTTTTGACACTCAACTGAAACCCGTCTGACCCCAAGCTATTCCTTTTTCACTTAGTACACTAATCTTTGCTCTGGGTGGTCCTGGGCTTCCTTAAGAAAGGGTTTATGGCAGTTCCCTCTAGCTTATGTTTTGGAACTCATGAAGTTTAGTCCTATTGCCAATTTATTGGTTGGATAGGGTCAGGTGTATCCTGGAACCCTCTGCTAATTTCATGGCTTCAAATATTACCTTTATTTGGCTGGCCCCAGGTTTATACTCCATATGGCCATTCTCCTGACCCCGGTGTCACACAGTCACCTCCGCACATCTCCCCTGGGATGTGTAATGTCCATCTCAGGTGCTGCCTGTCCCCAGCATAGCACTTCAGGTTTTCCTGATATTCCTGTTCCATCTCAATGACACTATCACATCCACAGAGACTTGAACCAAAATCCAGTTTTCTTCTAAATCCAACACTTAGCCAGTCTTGTCTATGAATGAATGAATGAAGTCGCTCAGTCATGTCCGACTCTTTGCAACCCTGTGGACTGTAGCCTATCAGGCTCCTCTGTCCATGGGATTTTCCAGGCAATAGTACTGGAGTGGATTGCCATTTCCTTCTCCAATGGATCTTCCCAACCCAGGGATCGAACCTGGGTCTCCCGCATTGTAGACAGACACTTTACTGTCTGAGCCACCAGGGAAGTCTATTCCACCTCCAAAATATCTCCCGCATCTGACTTTTTACCCCCTGCACCACTAACCAATCCCTTTGTCTAAGCACCATCACTTCCTGCCTAGTTCTAGACACCGTGGCAACCTTGGAACTGATTTTACCTCCTTTAGTCCTTACCCTGGGCACTTAATAGCTGGAGGAATATTTTTTAAAAGTGTGACTCTAGTTAAACTCTTCTGTGATTTCCCCTTTTATTAGACTAAAATCCAGATTCTGAAAGATGAATATGACTCTCCAACTAACTGTGTTGTCCTCAACCCTCCTCTCGTTACTCTGTTCTGAACGTTGGCTTTTTTCCTGTTCTCTAAAACATCACGCTTACTGTCGTTCTGAGACCTTTTTCACTTGTTGTTCTTTCTTTCTCTGCAATGATCTTCCTCTAGGTCTGGATTCTTTTCATTCAAGTCTCAGATTAAATTTTGCTTCCCAGAAGAGTATTTTCTTAAATACATCAAGTTAGAACAGCAGCCTCTTCCCACAGCTTTATCCCATTTCCTGGTTTTATTTTTCAAACTCTTTTGAATACATCCAGTTGCTTACTATGACTGGAGGAAAGTGTTCCTTGATACTTCTAATGGTTTGAACAGTGGCCAGCACGTGTCTATGAAATAGATAAATGAATGAATTTTGTTTCTTTGAAGAGTTTACAGAACTTAGTCTGCCACCTTATATAGTGTTGGCTAAATAAATGTTTCACTAAACTGATTTCCAAGGAAAAGAACTAACATATTTTTTTCCCCTGATTTTGGTTATCTTTTGCATATACTAAAATATAGACAGACTTGATAGAAGAATAGATAAAGGTACATCGATTCACTTTTAATCTAGAAGAGATAGATCTTACCTGATTTCATAATTATTAAGTTGCTTGATTGCATTCTTGGCTTCCTGTTTATTTGAGAATGTTACAAATGCATAGCCTCTATTGTTGCCATTAAAATCCATCATCATTCTCATTTCATAAATTTTACCAATCTACAAGTAATGAAAAGAGAGAATTCATATTTAAACACACATACACAGCCCACTCCGGTATTCTTGCCTGGAGAATCCCATAGACAGAGGAGCCTGGCAGGCTACGGTCCATGGGGTCACAAGAGTTGGACATGACTTAGTGCTCTGTCGCTCACACATACATACAACGTTCTGTGAAGTCTGCCTCTACCTCGTTTGGTGTTTGCATCTCATATGAATGGTCCACATGCTGGGTTCAAACTTGTCTTCTGATTCGCTGGCAAAGTCAAGATAATAAAGAAAACGTGTGCAAGTGGCATTTCAGCCTGAGTTGCCAGAATATATATATTTTTGACAGAGCAAGTGACCTTTCATCACACAATTATCTGGGGATTTATATACCATTTTAGGGACCAGAAAACACATTTGTCATCAGAAGTACAATTTTTCGATAGATTTGTCCTTATTCTCTACATTGACCTCTGAGGTCTCCATAGTTTTATCTTTACTTGGTTTTTCTCTACCCTTAGTGTTTAAAAGCCAAAACTAGAAACACTCTATTTGGAACACTGCAAAACTGACTTATTTGCTCTCTTTCCCCTCACCATGATACAAATGTGAACAGAGCAGGTGTATTTCGGAGGATGGTCTGGGAAGCTCTGTTTTCTCCATCTGTAGGCGGAAGGCAAGTGCTAGTGTTAATGCAACTGATCTGGGGCCAGACCTCCATGGCCACAGGGCGCTCCCTCTGTCCCTCAGTGCAGCTCCTGCGTTGCCTCTATACCACTCTCTCCTGCTTCCCCAACTATTCTTCATAATCCAGACACAGTAGTTCATTATTGCTGGCTGCTGTAAGAAGGATGGCCAACACAGATGTGAGGGACACGTGTGAGAAGAGGCATTATTCAGCAAATGTTATTATTGCAATTGTGGCTTCCCCTCAGCTCAGCCCCACCCCATGCCACCCCAGGTATCCGGTGATGGACACCTGTCTCTCCTGGGCTCATTAGAAAAACATTCAAGCATGTTTCATCTCTGCATTTCAGGTGGCTTTGGCACTTATATTCACGTTCAGTATATAAGATTCTTACAGGATGAAGTCCTCATAATTTGTGCATGTGCCAATTGATGTTGTGTGTATAAAATTAAAAGTAGTTCTGAAACAGGCTGAATTACACACATACAAACACACACACAGCTGATTTTGGCTTTAGGAAAAGAAATAGCTAAACTCGCATTTTCACTAAATTTTCTAGGAATGTGATTGTTTTAAACACCTGCTGGGTAAATTATCAAGAATGTCAGTTTTGCATTTTCGATTTAGCTTTGGGTTCAGTAGCAAAATATAATTTAGAGTTAAAACTGAGGAAATTTATTCCTCAGTTATGTAATAACTTTGAAAAACCATGTGATTAATCTTGCTCATCACATTCAAATTTTTAGAAAGAAATTTTTTCTTTCTGGATCAATATATAAGGTACATGGTTGGGCAATGACAAACACACATTTTTTTTTTTAATGTGACAGTCTTACACTTTATAAAACCACAGTAACATTTCATGTTGAAGCAATATCTTATTTTAGACAGATTGTTGTAGTGTTATTCTAGACTGACAGATATGTTGAGTTTGCAGTAAGATGGTTTTGCCAGTGGAGATGGGGGATTGAAATACAGATTTAAAAGTCATCAGCAGTGGTAATTTCAGCTGTGAGTAATAGAGCAGAGGGAATTCAAGGCATTGATAATTAGAGGCAAATCACTAATAGCTAGGAAGGTTTTAACTTTGTCCATGATTGAGGAGTGGCAGTTGGAAGAGAAACTGTCACTGACCAAGAAAAATGAGGGTGAAAGCAAGGTGAAGAGAATAGTATCTTTTTCCTTAAAAGATTCAAGAAAATCATCTTCAGACTCACTTTTTCACATAGTGGGATAAGCTCATCTTCAAAAAGGTCTCGGGGGAGTTTTCCAATAAAAATTTCACAGCCCCTTTCTGGGGGTGCAGCGTCCCAACCGGGTGGGGGACCACCGTATTTTCTTTGTCCATTTTCCTGCGAATTCCACATGCAGTACAGGAGGGAGAAAAAAGCAACACAATCTTTAGTTTGAGTTCCTCGAGCATTTTCAAAATCATTTCTCAATAAGGAAGATGCTTATTGACAAGTAATAGTAGTAGACTGGTCAGATAAAAACTGAAGTCTCTTCAATGTGGATTTTAACACCATGTTCTTTGCTTCAGGGACTTGCTTCAGATAAGCACAGTGAAAACTTATAAAGTGCTGGACAAATAAAAGGGGTCATTATTATTTTTTGATTGCCATTCAAACTCACCAATGCCTGATCATCAAAACCCTAATTTGAATCTGGGGTTCTGATTTAATGTTGAAGTCTATGAGGGTTCTGGACCTGGACTGTTTGGCTCTTGGATCCACTAGCTGTGGGACTTTGGACAAATGTCTTGACTTCTCAGATCCTGAGTGTTTTTCATCTACAACGTAGAGACATGATCAGCTTTTGATTAAAGGAGATAATGCATCAGATGTGCACGTCACAGGTCTTGGCATGTGATATATATTCAGTAGTTATTAATCCTCTTCATGCCTGCCTAGACTGAGGTGGTTTCATAAGCAAGGCAATGTGAACCCCTACTTAGAAACATCATGAAGGTTAGCATTGGAATTGGCTAATTTGGGGGCATCCCCAGTGAGGGACTTAAATCTGTCTTTGAAGCTGACAAGACTGGTGAGAGGTGTTCACTGATGTTGCATCTTTGTGGGGAACCAATGCTGTTCTCAGCCCAAATATAATTAGCTTCTGTTTTTTCCTTTGTCATAAAAAGACCTTTGGTAAATTCAGTCTTTTTTTTTTTTTAATTGGACTATAATTGCTTTACAAAGTTGTGTTAGTTTCTGATATACAACAGTGTGAATCAGCTATATAATGTCCTTTTCAGGGAGGAGTAACGCGGGGTTTTCTGCCAGTGCTGTCTTCATTTTTCTGAAAGTTAATGACCTAAAAATAACTTCAGGGGCCCCAAAGTGAAAGATAGGCCTAATCCACCACTACTGAGCTGACAGTTCATTTGCTAGAGAGGGATATATTTACTTTTCACTTAGGCATAGCCACAGCTCTTTGTTATTATACTTTATTGTGATTTTTGGAAAAAGGAAAATGTAAGGAACCAAATGTCCATATTCATTACTAACTTCTATCATGATTACTTAAAAATTTTTTATACCATAAAATGAGACATGATGTTGGAAAAAACATGGTAATGTATAAAGTAAAACAGAAAAATTTCTCAATTGTTTGTAGAAGCACTTGTTGTTAAGTTTGTCTGCCTTTCCAAATACTTTTCTTTGTATATTTCTAAAAGACACATTTTGGTTATTTAAGGACATTGTTTTACATGGTAGTTGTTTGCTAAAAATCAAAGTAAAGCAGTTTCTAGTTTCACTGTTAAATCTTTGTGAATACTAACTTGAGACTTTCTCAATTATTTTATAATTGATAATATAAAAGCTTTTTGGATTATGGTATTTAAACAGTGTCTTTAATTGTAATCATGTTTAAAATTCCTAATAATTTAATCATGTTGCTTTAAATTAAAAAGATGTCATATGGGTGTTCTACCTTGCCTTGATTACTTTTTGCTTCAAACAACTAGGTGCTTCTCATTTTACTAAACATGGAAATATTTGCCTCAAGAGTTCTTGTATTTTTTTCTCCTTCCCCTATATTCTTTTAGGATTATTCATTAAAAAAGCTTTCACTGAGAAATCTGAGAAATGAAATGTATTATACTTATAGGAAAATATTTAAGAATTCAATGAGCTATGTCTCAACCAAGAATTTCCTAAAAAATTGATTTGATATTTTTGGAGACATATTTAAGATTTTATTTACTTAACAAATATCTATATAGTGCTTACTACATACCAGTCTCTCTTCTAATTCTCAAACAGTATTATAGGTTATGGACTATGACTATCCTGATTTTACAGAAGACTTGAAGCCTGCAAAAGATTAAATAATTTGCCAAGATCCTGTGGTTGGGAAGTGGGGAAGTCAGAATTTAAAGCCAGGCAGTCTGGTGTCAGAGTCTATCAGCTTAATTTCTACTATATTTTGCTTTGTTATATGAAAACCTAGTCAGTTATAACAGATTCATACATTCAGTTACTTATTTATGAAAAAAATTGTCATGCCATTAAATTGCAGACTCTCTGTTGCTTTTAAAATCATTCCAACTTCCAATCATTTTACTACACAAATTTTGGAAAGAACATATCTTACACCTACTTCTTACAGAGAGAAATATTTCTGTTGCCCATCCTATAGCCCACCTCCTAGGACTGACTGTTACCGTTGAATTGATGCAGATCCCTCTGAGGCCATTTGTATTTATCATAAGTATCTGGAGATATACTTCCCAGTGGAGTATTGGAATAAATTTAGTATAAACTTGGCAATATTTATATCTTCAACCTAAGGAAACAAAATTTCACTGCATAATAGTGAAGTGGCTATTCCAGAATTTTTCATTTGACAAGTTTTGATAGCTTGAAAATAAATAGGCAACCAGCAGATTGACCTTTAGAATTTCCTCCTCAAGTTTCTTGCTATTGCTAAAAATGTCACCAAACTGTTTTGTGCATATCATATACTTATAATTCATGTGACTATGAGCCAAAATGATTGATTAGGAGAGATTATTAATTCTGTTGTTTCTGTAACCACCAAGAGTATTTTGGGGAATCACCAAGAATCTGACTGGTGCAGAGATGCCATGAAGTTCAGACACTGGGGGAGATTTGTCCTATGAACAACCCACTGGGCTCAGAATGCACCAGTTAGTGGAGGCCCAGGCCAGTTTAAGACAGGCTCTGAGCGTTAGTCATGGGGTTAGAATAGCTGTCCACTGCTTGGACAGTTGGAAGCGGAATTGCTGGTATTTTAGGCACCACGTTTATAGTTGAGGAGTTTAAAATAGATAAAGCACAGTGAGGTGCTCCTGCTTCTCCTGGCTGATGTCCTTCTTATGGGGTGCATTCTTCCAGAAGCATACATGTATAAATAGTTAGAGATAAAAAATGCAGATTTTTGTTTTCTATGAGAGAATATTCATTAAACTCTGGGATCTTTTATTTTTTCCATTCAAAGATGTGAATGTCACATATAAAAAGGTGAACTTCTTCAACTATATAAATTTTAAAATTAAAGACCTAGTTCTAACTATAAATCCAGTGGTTTTAATTTAGATACTGAATACTGAGCTTACCCATAACTCAGTTATATGTTAAGAGTATTTGGAAGTCCCTTCTGCCACAGATATTTGAAGCCCTTTCATGAAGAAACCACAGAGTCTTTAAGAAATTTTACATACCATCTTCTTCACCTTGGTTAAAACCACCCAACCTTTAATACATGATTCTGAGCAATAAATCTTAGCTTGAAGGGCAAGCATACTGATTTAATATGGGCCGCCTGGCATCTGATCTTTGACTACATCTGAGAAATCTGGGCAAAACTACCTTTTTCCTGTAAGAGTTAAAAATGCCCACAGATACTTGCTTTTCTAGTGTCCCTTGTAGCTGGGATAGTTCTGGTGATAATAAAGTTAAGAAACTGTCATGGTGCTAACGTTAGCATTGACGGTGGATATGTCTTATTACCATTCCAGATTTGTGCGTGATTCTGGGTTTCATTTCTAAGAGTTTACCCTTTTTGAAATTATTTTCTTTTAATATTATTATTTATTTTTTAAATTGAAACAGTTGATTTCTGATGTTGTGTTATTAATAGTTTCAGGTGTGTAGCAAAGTGATTCCATTATACGTGTATATGTATTTATATATATATATATATTTCACAAAAGCTTACATCTTTTTTACTCTTGACTCTAGTTCTCTAAATCCAAAATTTCTAGAAACCAGTAAACTTTTAATAAACTGCTTTTCTGCTTAATCAGCCAGGTTTTACCTCTAATATTTGCCCATAATAGTAACAGCAACTGAAAAAACAACAGCTAACCCTAACCCTGAGTCAGGATCTGTGCAAATGCTTTTCATGTATTAATTAATTTAACCTTCTCAACAAACATACGAGGATGTTATTATGACTTTCATTCTGTGGGTACGAAATTCAAGGCACAGAATGTGTCCAAAGACATACAAACAGTAAGTGACAAAGACAAAATTTGAGTCCTGAGTCCATACTTGTAGTTTTAGTCTTATTTTTCTTTTTGTTGTTGTTGTTGTTTTAATATAAATTTATATATTTTAATTGAAGGCTAATTTACAATATTGTATTGGTTTTGCCATACATCAACATGAATCCACCACGGGTATACGAATATTTTTCTTTTTTAAAAATATTAACCTAACATGTTCATTTTACAGAGGAGGAAGCTGAATCCAGAGATATTATGTGACTTCCATAAGGTTGCATTGGTTTAATTTACTGCAGAAAATATAGACTAAAAGTTGTCTGGTTCTCAGTCTGGTGGACTTGGCACGTGAGCTGTTCAAAGTTCGTGATGACCTTCCCTCTCAGGCTTTGCAGTCTCACGGTTTTGCATGTTGCGTGCCTCACTCACTTTCTTGTTCAGCCTCATCAAACATGGGTACCAGATGGTTGGTTGTCTTGATAAATGAACCCATTCATAAACTAGAAGGACGTTAATTAATGAAGTCATTCGGTCTACTTTCCTCAGTACTAATTTCAGCTCCTTTAACTGGCTCTTCGGAAATTTTATATTCCAAATCTGTAATCATCCTTGTGGTTCCTTCCCTTTGGTCTTTTGTTTTTTCTCGCCAAGAGGGAAGAAACTGTGTGTGTTTCCTTACTAAACTGCTTTCAGATGTTCTCCAACCCATTTTCCAAAGGACTATGTTTGTATCTATTTCTATTTCCGTTCTCTTAAGTGCTGGACAATCTCCCTGAGTTTGGTGGCGTTTCTAGCCTTCACAAACATGCCAGTCACCAGTGTCGTACCAAGAACCATGGTTCTCTGGCTAAACTCCTGCCGTCTGTCCTCATGGTTGATGCCTACACATGGAGAACAGCTCTAGGGATTGTGTCTCTGGGAATTCATACGTTACTACCGTGTTTTCCTAGTTGCTGATTTGTGAAACTGAATAAAGGTCTTTACTAGACCATATCGTTATTACCTTCCACCTGTAAAACACCTATACCTCAACATGTGATAGGGTTCAAGGCAAAGCTTAGGGGCCTTAAATCAGTTCAGTTCAGTTCAGTCGCTCAGTCGTGTCCGACTCTTTGCGACCCCATGAATCGCAGCACGCCAGGCCTCCCTGTCCATCACCAACTCCTGGAGTTCACTCAGACTCACGTCCATCGAGTCAGTGATGCCATCCAGCCATCTCATCCTCTGTCGTCCCCTTCTCCTCCTGCCCGCAATCCCTCCCAGCATCAAAGTCTTTTCCAATGAGTCAGCTCTTCTCATGATGTGGCCAAAGTACTGGAGTTTCAGCTTTAGCATCATTTCTTCGTGGTACCAAAAGAATCTCCTTAGTTGATTTTCCCTTTGATCTGCTAATGCTATTATTATTGTGGGGGACAACAGACAGTGCTATAAGGAATGTTTATTTTGTTAATTCTGTATGAAAGCTAACAGTCTATTTTGTGTATTATTTGTTTACCCACACATTTTAAGATCAGTGACTTCAAATTGGTAAAATCTACTTTAGGCTGAGAATTTTTCCAAGGCAGAATTTATCTAACTTATATATGTTGGNATAAATTTAGTATAAACTTGGCAATATTTATATCTTCAACCTAAGGAAACAAAATTTCACTGCATAATAGTGAAGTGGCTATTCCAGAATTTTTCATTTGACAAGTTTTGATAGCTTGAAAATAAATAGGCAACCAGCAGATTGACCTTTAGAATTTCCTCCTCAAGTTTCTTGCTATTGCTAAAAATGTCACCAAACTGTTTTGTGCATATCATATACTTATAATTCATGTGACTATGAGCCAAAATGATTGATTAGGAGAGATTATTAATTCTGTTGTTTCTGTAACCACCAAGAGTATTTTGGGGAATCACCAAGAATCTGACTGGTGCAGAGATGCCATGAAGTTCAGACACTGGGGGAGATTTGTCCTATGAACAACCCACTGGGCTCAGAATGCACCAGTTAGTGGAGGCCCAGGCCAGTTTAAGACAGGCTCTGAGCGTTAGTCATGGGGTTAGAATAGCTGTCCACTGCTTGGACAGTTGGAAGCGGAATTGCTGGTATTTTAGGCACCACGTTTATAGTTGAGGAGTTTAAAATAGATAAAGCACAGTGAGGTGCTCCTGCTTCTCCTGGCTGATGTCCTTCTTATGGGGTGCATTCTTCCAGAAGCATACATGTATAAATAGTTAGAGATAAAAAATGCAGATTTTTGTTTTCTATGAGAGAATATTCATTAAACTCTGGGATCTTTTATTTTTTCCATTCAAAGATGTGAATGTCACATATAAAAAGGTGAACTTCTTCAACTATATAAATTTTAAAATTAAAGACCTAGTTCTAACTATAAATCCAGTGGTTTTAATTTAGATACTGAATACTGAGCTTACCCATAACTCAGTTATATGTTAAGAGTATTTGGAAGTCCCTTCTGCCACAGATATTTGAAGCCCTTTCATGAAGAAACCACAGAGTCTTTAAGAAATTTTACATACCATCTTCTTCACCTTGGTTAAAACCACCCAACCTTTAATACATGATTCTGAGCAATAAATCTTAGCTTGAAGGGCAAGCATACTGATTTAATATGGGCCGCCTGGCATCTGATCTTTGACTACATCTGAGAAATCTGGGCAAAACTACCTTTTTCCTGTAAGAGTTAAAAATGCCCACAGATACTTGCTTTTCTAGTGTCCCTTGTAGCTGGGATAGTTCTGGTGATAATAAAGTTAAGAAACTGTCATGGTGCTAACGTTAGCATTGACGGTGGATATGTCTTATTACCATTCCAGATTTGTGCGTGATTCTGGGTTTCATTTCTAAGAGTTTACCCTTTTTGAAATTATTTTCTTTTAATATTATTATTTATTTTTTAAATTGAAACAGTTGATTTCTGATGTTGTGTTATTAATAGTTTCAGGTGTGTAGCAAAGTGATTCCATTATACGTGTATATGTATTTATATATATATATATATTTCACAAAAGCTTACATCTTTTTTACTCTTGACTCTAGTTCTCTAAATCCAAAATTTCTAGAAACCAGTAAACTTTTAATAAACTGCTTTTCTGCTTAATCAGCCAGGTTTTACCTCTAATATTTGCCCATAATAGTAACAGCAACTGAAAAAACAACAGCTAACCCTAACCCTGAGTCAGGATCTGTGCAAATGCTTTTCATGTATTAATTAATTTAACCTTCTCAACAAACATACGAGGATGTTATTATGACTTTCATTCTGTGGGTACGAAATTCAAGGCACAGAATGTGTCCAAAGACATACAAACAGTAAGTGACAAAGACAAAATTTGAGTCCTGAGTCCATACTTGTAGTTTTAGTCTTATTTTTCTTTTTGTTGTTGTTGTTGTTTTAATATAAATTTATATATTTTAATTGAAGGCTAATTTACAATATTGTATTGGTTTTGCCATACATCAACATGAATCCACCACGGGTATACGAATATTTTTCTTTTTTAAAAATATTAACCTAACATGTTCATTTTACAGAGGAGGAAGCTGAATCCAGAGATATTATGTGACTTCCATAAGGTTGCATTGGTTTAATTTACTGCAGAAAATATAGACTAAAAGTTGTCTGGTTCTCAGTCTGGTGGACTTGGCACGTGAGCTGTTCAAAGTTCGTGATGACCTTCCCTCTCAGGCTTTGCAGTCTCACGGTTTTGCATGTTGCGTGCCTCACTCACTTTCTTGTTCAGCCTCATCAAACATGGGTACCAGATGGTTGGTTGTCTTGATAAATGAACCCATTCATAAACTAGAAGGACGTTAATTAATGAAGTCATTCGGTCTACTTTCCTCAGTACTAATTTCAGCTCCTTTAACTGGCTCTTCGGAAATTTTATATTCCAAATCTGTAATCATCCTTGTGGTTCCTTCCCTTTGGTCTTTTGTTTTTTCTCGCCAAGAGGGAAGAAACTGTGTGTGTTTCCTTACTAAACTGCTTTCAGATGTTCTCCAACCCATTTTCCAAAGGACTATGTTTGTATCTATTTCTATTTCCGTTCTCTTAAGTGCTGGACAATCTCCCTGAGTTTGGTGGCGTTTCTAGCCTTCACAAACATGCCAGTCACCAGTGTCGTACCAAGAACCATGGTTCTCTGGCTAAACTCCTGCCGTCTGTCCTCATGGTTGATGCCTACACATGGAGAACAGCTCTAGGGATTGTGTCTCTGGGAATTCATACGTTACTACCGTGTTTTCCTAGTTGCTGATTTGTGAAACTGAATAAAGGTCTTTACTAGACCATATCGTTATTACCTTCCACCTGTAAAACACCTATACCTCAACATGTGATAGGGTTCAAGGCAAAGCTTAGGGGCCTTAAATCAGTTCAGTTCAGTTCAGTCGCTCAGTCGTGTCCGACTCTTTGCGACCCCATGAATCGCAGCACGCCAGGCCTCCCTGTCCATCACCAACTCCTGGAGTTCACTCAGACTCACGTCCATCGAGTCAGTGATGCCATCCAGCCATCTCATCCTCTGTCGTCCCCTTCTCCTCCTGCCCGCAATCCCTCCCAGCATCAAAGTCTTTTCCAATGAGTCAGCTCTTCTCATGATGTGGCCAAAGTACTGGAGTTTCAGCTTTAGCATCATTTCTTCGTGGTACCAAAAGAATCTCCTTAGTTGATTTTCCCTTTGATCTGCTAATGCTATTATTATTGTGGGGGACAACAGACAGTGCTATAAGGAATGTTTATTTTGTTAATTCTGTATGAAAGCTAACAGTCTATTTTGTGTATTATTTGTTTACCCACACATTTTAAGATCAGTGACTTCAAATTGGTAAAATCTACTTTAGGCTGAGAATTTTTCCAAGGCAGAATTTATCTAACTTATATATGTTGGAAGTTGGCATTACCCTTGTTAGGTATTTTTTAAATTTTTTTACAATCTTTGCAAGGCATACACAATATGAATGCCAGATATTTTTCTTAAAATAGAAAAATAACAATTGTAGTATAAAACTGAATAAGTGGGATGTTGGAATTTGTAGAAAAATGGTACTATAGTTAGTAAAAAAACAGGAAAAGGCAGAGTATGACTATAATGCATGAATATAAATTTAGTTTATTGTCATACAGCCCAGAGTTTCTCAAAATATCGTATGTGAGGTGACATTAGGTAGTTTATAGTCAATGTTTTATTTTAATAGTTATGTTTTATTTTAATAGTTATGCATTTATTTTATTGCACATTAGGAATGTAAGACTTTTCCCATTTACATAAGTTAGAAAAAGTCTACTTTTAATACTAAACAGTATTTCTGTTCAAATTTTTAAATAAATTTCTAAATATTATTGTTGGTAGTATGTGTTTATGGCAAAAAGCACACAGATGCAAATAGATTTTGGCTTTTGCAAATTTATCTGTTTGTTTCAGTCTTCAAAGGGCTCTCACATTTGATCTTTAAAAAATGTATGGTTTGTCCATAGAAACAACTGTTAGCAAATTATGAATCAGGTTCTTGATGTATCGTTTTGGAAGAGTGACTGTTGAAATCCTATCACCCAGGAAGAGTTCTGATTTCAAGTTGTTAGTTGTCTTATGAAGGCAGAACTAATTTGTTATCAAATGATGACTTTAATAATATCTTCTAATATTTCCTCTTTATTTTTAAGGTTTATGTGTGACAGCCACCCTTTAGGATTTCAGTATCTCAGTAGTGGAAGTATTCAAAAGCAAACAGGTTTTTAAAAATAATTTGTGTTTTGTAAAGCTTCCTAGACATTTTTGGCTAATTCATGGGAACATGAAATTCAAGAATATCCTTAGACAAATTTAGAAATCAAAAAAATGCATTTTTTGGAGTGTGTATGTGTATTTCTGCATAAGAGAACAAGCGAATGCCAATTCACTTCTAAGACTTCTGTTTACATTTGCCCTGAGGTTCACTAATGTGGACTGCAAAGCATATATTATCTTGAGACCAGGATTTACTGTGTTCATGTTCACTTCTGGCTCTGGGTATGTGTCTTGTCTCACTGCTCCAACCTGCAGGAAACTATAAATTATATCTAAGAAATAGCTAGATGGACGCTTTGGTAATTCCTTTATCTGTTTTGGGCTTTTATCATTTGGAATGTGTAATTTATTCCATAGGCCCATCCAACTTTTTATTATAGATATAATTCGCCCTTTTGCATTGACTAACTGATAGTAGCCGGAGATCTGGTTAAATGACATAAAGATATTTACATGCAGACGTCACCTTAGAAAAGGTCAAATAGATAAAAAAGATTTGTTTTGGGTTAATTGTTCTATCCTTTTCTAGTTCAACATATGCCGAGGAGAATTTTGAATGCACTGTTCTTTTAGCATGTGAGAAGTCTTATATAGCAATTATCTCCTTACCACACCCAGAAGAATTTTTGACAAGCTAAGGGACTCAGCAAGGCACTAAATCTTTCCTCGGGAAATTCTTCATTTAAAAGGGACAAAGATTAATGAAGTGATTGTAGAGGTCTTTGGAGGGTGTTAGGATGCTTGTGAAATGGAGTCTGACTTTTGCCATATTTAAGTGTGGAAACATATTCATAGAATGTGTTTTGAGTTAATTAATAGGATCCTTAAAGGAAATATAGGGATTTTTAAAATCCAATTGCATATCCACTTGACACTTCGTCCATTAATTATTCAATACTTAATGACTTTCTTTGCATCAATTCACTGTATGCAAAAAAGAAAGTATCATTCTCTTAAGTGGAGTATAGTTTCCCACAAATGGAAGGTCATTATTTAAACAATACAAAAGAAGGAAACTGTGATTAAATTCTAGCCAGACCTTGTTATCTACTAAAAACCAATCTCTGCTTTAAAAGATTAGCAGGGGAAGGAGCGGTGTTTAAGATGTACCTCTAAAAACTTTCCTCATCAGAATACTTAAAAGAGAATTGAAAGTGAAATAATTCTCTCATGATGAAATTCAAGGTTATTGAATGCTCTGTCAATGTGTTATTCAACATCACTTCAGGTCTCTGCCCTGCATCTCTGAAACAATATTTAAAAAAAGGATCACAGCTACTGAAATCCCACCCAGCTTCATGATTGTATGCTTTTGTGATCTCATTTTTTTCTCTTTAGCTTATGTTAGAGAGTTCTCTTTGCATGTCATAATAAGATTTTAGGTGAAGACTAAGAGCCACTTATTTTTTGTTGCTGATTGATATTAAACCAACAGGTAACAGTTTTAAAAGTCCTGAAGTTACCTGCGAGCAAAGTCTAAAGTTCAAAACTGTCATCAATGCTTCTGTGTGAGTCATGAAATTTACACCATTTTTGAAGCCAACAAAACAGAAACCGTCGTGTCCTTCTATTTTAAGGGAAAGCACTATAGTTCATATTTTGCAAATATTTTGAACCTTATTTGGAAGACCTCATATATAACCCACTCCCTATGAGGCGAGTGGAGAAGAAATACATTGCTGTTTGAAAATAGCTCCTGGAATGCGTTTCTATTCCTTGGGATGCTGAAGTTCCTATCTCATGTCAGGTACATGCACTCTCCACAAAAGGATTCATAGAGCGGCTCCTTCATTTGGAGTCTTCCACACCAGGCTATGGCATTGCTGGCTAGCAAAAGCAAAGCTTCTTAGGAGCTTGAAAATGAAGTTAGCCTATGGGTAGCTAGAGTGGTGACCTTAAGGAATCATGCCTGTGATGATCTGATGGTACCATCCTGTTCTCATGTTTAGCGCCACCTATTTAAGGAATTAGCATTCATGCACTTGAGGAATGGCATAGGTCCTTGAATAATGGGGACCAAAGCAGGTGGTAACAGGCAACAAAAGCAAAAGGAGGATCCAAGAGCTATATTTTGTCATGGAGTCAAACTTATTTCTGTCCCTAGGATTTTTGTGTGGTGTTTGGAAAAGAATGTCAAAACCACAGTTTTTCCATCTGCTTCTCCCTGATCTAGTCTAGTTAAAGCCAGTTGTAAACTCTGGGATCCTAAGTTACTTATTTTTATGGCATTGTTTGTAGAAAAAAATGCCATTTCAAAAGTACTCAAGGAAAGTTACTAAAGCACATTATACCAAACCAAAGAGACAGGGGGGTTAATTTGAGGCACATAGGCAGAGAACGGCCTTCTAATCAGATTAATGTTGATCTGGTGCCATCTTTTGTACCTTTTGGCTTGTAGATATTTACTTAGGGATTGAAAAAATTAGAAAATTAAAATAGACACTTGCAATGAAACTCCAAGTAAGAGAACACGCCTGGAAAGGAAAGTTTGAGAAATGGGAGTTAAAGTCTGTATTTTGTTCCTAATTTGAGGAAATTGCTCCGAGGAGCAGACTGATGACTGAAAAAGGAAGAGAAAGATGAAGTGCACTGATTTCTTATTTATCTGCTGAAACCTTACTGAAATTGAGGCACTCTGTTTTCTTCCCTGCTTGCCAATCACTGTGCATTTTACAAATATTTTGGTTAATCAGTGCCCCCCAAGTGGTCCCCTCTGCTAAAGATGCTGCTTTGTTTTTGGCTCCTGGCCTTGTTTGCTTGCTCTCACCCTTTATGTCTCAACTTCAGTGTCATCTTGTCTGAGAAAGGCCTTCTACCATTCTGTCACTTGACCTGATTTATGATATTCACAGCATTTAACAGGAGAAGGCAATGGCACCCAACTCCAGTACTCTTGCCTGGAAAATCTCCTGGACGGAGGAGCCTGATAGGCTGCAGTCCACGGGGTCGCAAAGAGTCGGACGCGACTGAGCGACTTCACTTTCACTTTTCACTTTCATGCATTGGAGGAGGAAATGGCAACCCACTCTGGTGTTCTTGCCTGGAGAATCCCAGGGACCGGGGAGCCTGGTGGGCTGCCATCTATGGGGTCGCACAGAGTCGGACACGACTGAAGTGACTTAGCAGCAGTAGCAGCAGCAGCATTTAACATATATGCTATTATTTTATTTCTTGCTTATTTTCTGTCTTTCTTTGAGTAATTTTCGTGAAGGTAGGCACCATGCCTCTGTTTGTGGAGTAAATAAATAAATGAAGGAATGAGGGTTTAGGCTTGAATTGGTGGGTAGGACAAGGAGGGATGCTCCTACTTCCTTTAAGGAATCTTAAACCCTCATCTGTGTTATAGGGCATTTTCTTTAAGAACTGTGAATTAGAGAGCAGACTTGTGGTTGCCAAGGGGGAAGGGGAACAGGGGAGGACTGGACTGGGAGTTTGGGGTTAGCAGATGCAAACTATATATATACTTATATATAGTGGATAAGCAAGGTCCTATAGTATAGCACAGGGAAGTATATTCAATATCCTGTAGTAAACCATAATGGAAAAGTATATGAAAAAAAATATATATAGGTATACACATATATATATACACATACCCACACACATATATGTATAACTGAATCACTTTGCTGTACACCAGAAATTAACATGGCACTATAAATCAACTGTATTTCAATATTTTAAAAACCTATGGATTAACTTATAGAGTATTAAATTAAGAATAAGAGTTGGGAGTCAGCAAACTTTTTCTGTAAAAGGCCAGATAGTTGACATTTTAGGATTACAAAAAAGCAAAACAACCTTCTAAAATTGTGAGAACCACTCATGTCCTTAAATCACTGCAAAACCAGGCTGTGTCCACATGTGAGTCACGGATCAGTTTGCTGACCTCTGGCTTATGTCTGTACCAAGCTGTATAACTCTGGAGCTTGTTTTCCAACAGTGAAATGGAAGTCTTGGATTATATCAGTATTAAATATGCATACAGCAAACATATAAAGAATTAGAAAGAATTGCCTAGTGAACCCAAGCATCTATCACCCAGCTTCAATAATGAAGTTTTCTTCATGAAATTTTCCCAGGTTTTCTATTCCTAACTGAATGCTTCTTAGAAATATTTTCTACTTTATGAGATTTTCTCCTTGAAATAAAAATAATCCATATTCATTGTAAAGAGTTTGGAAGATAAAGACAAGCACAGAAAGAAAAAGCTATCCTTATCAGAGATTACTTTTTATCTTCTAATATTTGTGTGTGTAAATAATTTCTTAAAATATTATCTGTAAGCTGATATATACAGGTTTGCTTTCTTATTTTTAACTAAATTTAAAAATTTGGACATTTTCCCATGTCTTTCTTGGAAATCACAGTTTTATATGGCCATATAATTTGGAAATATAAGGGTGACATATTTTATATGACCAGTAATATTTTATGATGATATGTCCAATATTTTTAAACATTATAAATTCCACTATGATGAACATCCTTATGTCTAAATATTAGTCCTTATTCCTTAGATCAAAGACTATGGTCAATTTTAAGGCTCTAAACAGAAATGTTATACCCGTTCAATGCAGTCTTATGTTGTCCTTTTAAAGTCTAGATAAATTAATTTTCATTGCAATTACTTGATATGCATTTTAGGTCAGCTGCTATAATTTATATTTCTGTAATCTCAAGGACTAATACTAACACATTGTGTTTCATAATAAGGATTAGGGGGAAAAAAAGCAAAGAAAATTTTGTTAAAAACAACCACTGCATTAGACAAACAGGACTGACATACTCCATAAATATTTGTGTTATAATAATTTTTAGGAAATAGATGATCCATAGGGTAATTGGAAAAAGTATTAACACACACCATATTTTAAATCACTTAAAAATGCTATATAAACTATATAACTATCGGGTCTTCTTTAAAATAAATTCAGACTACTTACGAGTGATCTTCATTAACTATATATTTAGACTTCCTTGTAGTAGATCTGGTGGAAACTGACTCCACATTGGGTAGAAAGTTGTCCAAAAATATCCATCTATGGAAATGTATTTTTCTAGTTTTAAGGAGAAAATTCTGGATGAAAGGCGCATCAGATGTCACAGAGTTGATGACCCACACTAGTAATACATTCTGGAGGAAAGGATCATCATAATGTTATCTTTTTTCCCCCTGTGTGTCTCAAATATATGGTAGTTTGGGAAGATCTGGGAAGTGCAGTTAAGAGTGTAAAAGTGAATAAAAACTCCATATCTAATTTCATTGCCTAGAGACAGATTTTATTTACAAGTTAACATTGCAGCACACATCTGAAATCTCTATGTGGCATAATGTGACTAAGTTGAAAGTTTAGTTTGTCAACATTACACAATTTTTATAACAATATTTATTGAACCTCTATTCATTAAAATTCTTTTATCATCTAAAGAAATTTGATAAAAATTTTAGTTATCAATTCTAAAGATATCCAATTATTATTTAAAAAGAATATCACAAGGCGTATTTTCAGATCCTCATGAGCACGTTTTATTGCATCAGTTTGGATATGAGACTGACTCATGTTATTAAGTAACCTGCAAAATTCTATTTTTGGCAGTTGTATTTGTCCTGCTAGTGATAAGAGTGCACAGATTAGTCACACTCTCCTTCTGGAATTCTTGTTTTGCAAGTATTCAGCATTCAATATCAGAGACTGCAAAGGTACAGCTGAAGCAAATCCTTCAAACCCTAACTTAGTGAATACTGTAATATTTTAAAATATCATTATATAGGTACAGCTCCCTGAAGTGTATTAATATACTTATTAATGTCTGCACTTTTGTAGAGAGACTTTTTAAAAAGTACATCTGATGTTCTTTTATTTGATGAGGATGCTAATGTTTTCTCTAATCCAGGGTAGGAAGACCGAAAGACTGAGAAGGCTGAAGGATTTTCCCTAAACTGCAGAGTTTGAAGCTATGTTTCAGTACAAGTTGGTTTCCCTTTCCAGTTAAACAAGTTTGCTGACCAGTAACCAGATCGAGCATATGCTAGAATAACAAAACCTTGATTAAGAGCGGAGTAGGTCCTAGCCAATCTTCTGGGACGTTAAGGCCGAGAGCCGTTGAGGGACTTGAGGTTGGGGTTAACATATACACACTAGTATATATAAAATAGGTAAACAACAAGGACCTATTACAGAGCACAGGGAGCTATACTCAATATATTGTAGCAACCTACAAATATATATACTTACATATATTTTTATATATAAATCTTAATCACTTTGCTGTATACCTGAAAGTAATACAACATTGTAAAGCAACTATACTTCAATTTAATAAAGGAACTAAAAGAGGAAAAAAAATGATTATTCTTGTGTGTGGTAGAGACTGGGTTAAATAACAGGTCTCGGTTTTGAAGTCTTGGGTGTCTTTCTACACTTTGCAGTCAAAATCAGAAAGGATTTTCCAAATCATTCAAAATAATTGAACGGGATCATGTGCATATTTACATCTTGATTAGAGGCTTTTGATCTACATAGCAAAGGTTTCACAGCTTTAGGTTTCTACATCACTAGAAAATTTCGGATCCAGTAGTCATTCTGCAGCTTCCCTGGTGGCTCAGATGGTAAAGTGCCGGCCTGCAATGCGGGAGACCCGGGTTCGATTCCTGGGTCGGGAAGATTCCCCGGAGAAGGAAATGGCAATCCACTCCAGCACTCTTGCCTGGAAGATCCCATGGACGGAGGAGCCTGCTAGGTTACAGTCCATGGGGTCGCAAAGAGTCGGACACGACTGAGCGACTTCACTTTCACTTTCAGTCATTCTGCTAATAAATGATTACTTCAAGCGAATCATGTTACAAAGTTTAAGCTCAACAAAGTGCTTTTAGCATGCTTTGGCATGCTAATCTCTCAAACAGCAATCTTAAAGATAACATTATAATAGCACGTAGTTCTGTAAATCTTGCTGGAAATTTTGGCCCATTGAAGTGGAATTATGGCCCGTAAATCTTGGGCAAACTGTCGAATTCCTTGAGCTTTGTTTTCCTTATCTGGAAGTTGGAGATGATGATAGTGACTACCTCACAGTGTTGTGGTTAGGACTAAATGAATTAATAGACATAAAGCAACTGGAATATAAGTGCCCGATAACTGTTTGCTATTTTGTAATTGCTATTAACTTGTGATCTAAATCCTTATTATTAATATTTTCTGAATGTAATTGATTATGTAAGACCAAAGTGGTAGGCAAATAGGCCATATATTTTTAGGTGTATTTTATTTGAAAACATTTTATATACTAAGGGTAAAATAGCCCTATTATTTTTTCCTTTTTAATGAAAATGTTCTTACATTATTAGGTTTATGAAAAGGTCTCCATTGCTATTTGAGCCTTTTTAAAAATGTATTGTTATTTGCAAGCTTTTTATATTGCTTTACTATGCTAAAATTTTCAATTCTGTGGAATTTTCTAAATGATTACTTAGTGACTTTGTACGTTTCATTTGTAACAGGAGTTAAAGATGGAATGCAATTCTTCTGGCCTCTGATGTGGATATGAAACTTACTGGACCAGCAAGCAGGACAAGGAGGTAGGGAGACACTGTTTAACAACTTTAACTGAATGCCTCCTACCCTTCCCCATCTGTGAGTTTAGAAAAAATATTGACGGGTTTAAGAGGAATTTTTGGAATTGGTTCAAAGATCTCTGGAGCCCACTGCTGGTGTGTTGTGAATCCTGCTAAGCTAAGTCGCTTCAGTTGTGTCCGACTCTGTGTGACCCCACAGATGGCAGCTCACCAGGCTCCCCCGTCCCTGGGATTCTCCAGGCAAGAACACTGGAGTGGGTTGCCATGTCCTTCTCCAATGCATGAAAGTGAAAAGTGAAAGTGAAGTCGCTCAGTCGTGTCTGACTAGTAGCGACCTCATGGACTACAGCCTACCAGGCTCCTCCATCCATGGGATTTTCCAGGCAAGAGTGCTGGAGTGGGGGGCCATTGCCTTCTCCGGTTGTGAATCCTAGTTCCCCCTAAGTGGGAGGAGTTTTCAGGTGCTTCTCAGCTCACCTAAAGAAGAGGAGGGGGGTAAGGAAAAAGCTCATGGAGCTTGCTATGCGCTCCCTGCAGTTGGGAGCACCCAAGGATGGTAGGTCTAACACCCCTGGAGTATCTCACGGTGAGCAATAGGCTGGCCGTTTGCTTTGATGTTGGTGAGAAGAACTGGTTGCTTCATCTCACCTGCACTTGCAGGTTTTACTGGGTCAGAATGTGAGTTTCCAGGGCTCTAGAGTTGGGCCACATGTAGGAATTAGGGTTGAAGTTCCATCTCCTCCAAGAGGGATGCTAGGAGTGTTAAAAAGAGCTCTGTCGAAGGAGACTGGGTCTCAGGGAAGTAGCCTCTAGCTAGAGGGACCCCTGGCAGTGGAATTCAGGGTATCTCTGATGACTCTAGAGAGTACCCGAGGAGCTTTACACACCTGCCAGGCCCAGAGACCAGTGCTAAAAGCAGTCAAGCGAAAAGTTTCCTGTCCCCTCTCCTTTACTTTCATCCCTTTCTTTCATTTCAGTTGAGCCAGGAATTCCAGTTAGGAAACTGGTGTAGGGAACTGTGCTTCTGAGGGCATAAAGAGGAAAAAAATAGAAGTTGCCTTCACCCTGATATGCGTGGGAAAGGGAAATAGCTTTCACTTTGAATGAAGTTAAGTTTTTATTCTACTGGACTAGACATATTCATTATTTAGCAGCTGATCTTTTATTAGCTGAAAGTTACCAGAAAGGTCATGAGACTTGCCCCGAATTTCATCTAGGGGGAATGAAAGAATCAGTGCCCAGAATAAAGTTAAGTGGACAGTTTATATTGTTTTAAGGTAATTTTCATAAACTTCTGCTTGTTGAGGGTAATTATATATTCACAGTGAAGACACTGATATTAGAAATAGTGTCACACTAAAGACATCTATATATATTTTCATCATTATATTTCAGATCATTAGAGGTTTGTTTCCATAAGGAGAATACCCTTATGTATGAATATTGACAAATTGCTTTTCAAAAGGGTTTAAGTGCTTTTCACTATCACTGTTCTTATATGAGTGTTTCAGATACAAAGACGTTAAAAAGATAAACTGATTTAAAAATTATTGATTTTATAACATTTATAAGACTGCTGTTTACAAAAGAAAAAGAACATTTTTTCTTTCAGCTAACCATACCTAAGCAAATGTTAAAAAATTATTCTAAATATTTCTGGTTTATAGACTGTAAATGCTATTGCATTTTCTCTGTGGCTTATGAAAACCCCTTTATGTAGGAAAAGACTGCATAAAAATTTTCATCCAGACATTAATTTTGAAGCACATTAAATTTGGAGATAAAGGCATTTAGATTATTAATGATCCTAAAATAGACTTTTATTAAGTACTAAAAACTAATAATGCATTAGTATCCCCCTTGGCTTAAACTTTTAGGAGTCTTCTGTGACATAATACTTTCTGAAATCTTAAAAAAGACTAAATAAATACTCTTCATTAAGATGAAAAATTAAAAATAACAGCATTATCTCTAACAAAGTGTACCATGACTCATAAGATTATTATGAAGGGTGTTACATTTAGTTTTCAATTGATCTGACAAAGGAACTTGCAATAAAGGATACTACTATATATTTTATTGTTATCCACTTATGACTTTCATTTTCATAAGGGCACAAAGTTTTGGTTAAGTCAGGAAAGTATGTAGGAAAAAGATAACAGCTGAGAATTAAAATATTAACACTTTGTTTTACTGTAAAAAGAGCAACATTTAAAAAAAAGAGCAGCATTATTTCTTCAGATAAGATAATTTATATGTATAACACTGGTTTGCTTTTCAATGTATCATAAACTCTCATAGAGGTGATCATAAGAACAACAATATGCACATAATTCTGAACAACTAGTGACTATGAATAGTTAGTTTTAGGATATTTTTTCTCCTTTCTTTTTCAAAAATGCTGGATATGGAGCGAAATTATTATATATCCTAAACGGCTTGAGTAGCTATTTTGAGAAAACATCCTGGAATAGCCACGCTGACCAAATGGTCAGTTCTTGGACCCTTCATCTACAAGTTGTCATACATCCGTAGGCAGAAATTTCTCTGGAAACCAAAGCAAGTCTCTGGATCGTTTGTTTTCTGCTGATTTCTTGAAACACCAACTGGGTTCTACTTCACTGCCTGCTCTCGGTGGTGAATTCCAGATGCCTTTTCTTATTCTAAATTGGCCTGTCAGAGCTGTGATAGTCTTCATGACTGTGAACGCTAGTTCAGCTTCCAAATGACAAGGCAAAATTGAGTTGATAACCCAGAGTAGAGAGAAGATCACTTGTAAGGTCCCCTGCAAGACCGAAAGGATCCGACTTCCTCTGCCCCAGTAAAGGAATGTCCATCATAAGAGTTACACAGCTGACCAGTCCCGTTTTACATGCTAGGATCACCGATATTCCCACCACTCTGAGTTCAGTGGTGAGCCTCAGCAGACGGCTCGAGAAGTTCCTACCTGGACCAAGCTATATCCTGTGCGCTGGACCAGTGCGCGGAGAGCTGCTTCCTTCTGGGTTCCGCTCAATCCATCCCCGGATTTGTGATTTGATTCCATTGAGAGTGATTATCAGCAAAAAATCAGGTTAATTAGGGTTGCTCACTGAAACCAAATTTAAGATAAATTAAGTAAATTACTATTACCTAGTCCAAATGTGTCCCTTTCATGAAGGACATCCTCAGGAAACATTCTCTATAAATGAGTCACTTAAGGATAGAGTAACTAACAGTCACCCAGAAACCAGACCAGTTAAATGTCCTTGTTAAAAAGGAGCTTTTTTAAAAGGTTCAATTTTAGTTGAAATTTAGAAGTAAAAATGGAATCATATCTTTTTTTACACTTAGACGACAGACCAGTATTTCTCAATCCAGTTATCCCAGAATGTCACCAAATGCTCGAAAACAAATTCGTTTTTACCAATTAAAAGAATATATAGAATTGTCCTTGCAAAGGTGGGGAAAGAGCACTGTTTTGTTACTAAATCAAATCAACTAGAGTATGGTATGAAGAACCTTACCTAGGACATTTGCCAATTTATTCTTCAAAGATAAATTTCTAGACCATAGTGTGCTGGTACCAGATATAGGAAAGTCATGCAAACTGCTCTGTAATGAGAGTATCACATGAGGGTTAGCAGAACAAGGACAATGGATCCTTTTGAGTGGTGCTGGAAGTGCCTGCTGACAGCTGGATCACATGCGACATGGACCACTCAGGAAAGGATGTGAGGCCTTTGTAAAATCTAAGAAATTACAAAAATTTACATATGTCAGTGTTGATCTATGTGGGCTTCCCAAGTGGCTCAGTGGTAAAGAACTTGCCTGCCAATGCAAGAGACATGGGTTCGATCCCTGGGTCGGGAGGATGCCTTGCAGAAGGACATGGCAGCCCACTCCAGTATTCTTGCCTGGGGAGTCCCCTGGACGGAAGAGCTTGGTGGGCTACAGTCCATAGGATTGTGAAGATACAGACATGACTGAGTGACTCAGCACACATGCTGACCTAGGTAGCTACCAAGAGGAGACTTCAGCATTTCATTATCTATACTCTCTATTTGGGAACATGATTTGAGCCCCATTCCCAATTTCATGGTTGCTCAAATCTACAGATTCCCAGGGCAAGGACACATCCATGGTGAAGGTCCCAGTTCACAGTGGTGAGAGGCCCTGGAGGTTTTCATGTTCAGAGAGGAATGAGCGGGAGCGACTCAGTGAAGCTTCTGTGCTGGATTTTCACTCTGCCTGATGTACTCTGCCAATCAGGACAGAGGAAGCTTGTTTTACACTGATTTGAATCACATGCAGATATTATGCATCTCACTATAGGCCCTCTAAAAACTTCTCTGTCCTGTGCCCTGGGGTTTCCTATAATTCTGTGGTTTTCATTTAAAGATTCAGAGTAAATGTACCATGAACAATACAGGGAATGGGCAAAAAATTAGGTGACAAAAGTGAGGCTGAGATCATCATTTGAGTAAAATGCAGCTTCAAAGTATTCTATTATTAAAAGTAATAAAAATGTTCCCAAATTAATAGACAAACATCTTCTAGAACGTAATATGTTTCATATAATTTAGAAAACTCAATCAAGACTCCAGCGAGAATATTCATGAACTGTTAAAGGGATGGAACAGGGTCTTGTTCTGCATATAAACATGGCCATTCTTGCCCAGAATGTTCTCATACTTCTTGCCTGCTTCTGACCCAGATCGATTGAGTGCTCAATCATTCATTCTCTCAAGAAGCAGTTAGTTAGTGTTTGTTTGCCAGTTTCATTTTCCACCCAGCTTTATGGTATTGCGTTCTATGGACAGTTGACTAAGTGTCTGTGTTTGTTACTTTACAAAAGGCAGAGCTTTATTTGTTTCCATTTTAATTTTGTATCTTGGCTAAGACAAACTGGAATGTATTTTCTGATAGTGGTGGTTATATATATATGCAGCAATTCAGAATGCGTGTAGCTTTACTGATACATAGTATAAATAATCTCTACGCATAGTACAAAGTAGGCATAAAATGAGACCTATATTTAGTTTATGATTCTAAACTGCTGGTGAAATAGTTATAGAAATTTCTATGAAAAAATATAAATCATCTTAAAAAAATAAAACTACAAAACCATTTAATATATTTTTTAAAAAAGTATCTTGTGCCTTTGGCAGCAACATGGATGAACCTAGAAATTATCATATTAAGTGAAGTAAGCCAAAGACAAATATCATGTTATCATTTATATGTGGAATCTAAAAAAAATGATACAAATGAACGTATATTCAAAACAGAATAAATTTATATTAAAAAAAAAAAGAGAGAGAAATAGACCCACGGATGTAGAAAGCAAACTTACGGTTACCAAAGGGGAAAAGAGGGGAGAGGGGTCACTTAGAAGTTTAGGATTAACATATACACATTACCGTATGTATGTAAAGCTTCCCTGGTGGCTTAGAGGTTAAAGAGTCTGCCTCCAATGCAGGAAACCTGGGTTCAGTCCCTGGGTCGGGAAGATCCCCTGGAGAAGGAAATGGCAACCCACTCCAGTACTCTTGNTGGTGGCTTAGAGGTTAAAGAGTCTGCCTCCAATGCAGGAAACCTGGGTTCAGTCCCTGGGTCGGGAAGATCCCCTGGAGAAGGAAATGGCAACCCACTCCAGTACTCTTGCTTGGAGAATCCTATAGAGGGAGGAGCCTGGTAGGCTACAGTCCACGGGGTCACAAAGAGTTGGACACGACTGAGTGACTTCACTTCACTTACTGTATGTAAAATAGATAACCAACAAGAACCTACTCTATAGCAAAGAGAACTATACTCAATATTTTGTAAAAACTTGTAAGGGAAAAAAATCTGAAAAGAATATATATATTCTATATATAGTCATATGTGTGTGTGTGTATAAACTGAATCACTGTGATGTATACCTGAAACTAATATAGCATTATAAATCAATTATACCTCAAAAACGTATGTTAAAAAACCCCAAAAGGGATTTTGAAGATTCAGAAAGAAAAAGCCAGTTGTTAAGACTAATTCTAACTTGTTCACTTTTCTGAAATGTTACTAAAATTGTCTTTTCATCCAAATATTCTCAAATGATCCTACAGTGCTAGATTTAACCCATAAGAGCAAAGAGGTCATGGATGGTTGGGGGTCTGATGAGGTTAGTCTTGTGTGTGTTACAGATGTTAGAAGGCAAAGTCTGTTGTCTTCTAGCCAAGCTGTAAGTTTACTTTTTGCTGAACTTCATCTTCTCCATCAGGAAATAACAATTTGTGGTGAAATGACAAGTTTTATTTGCAAAACTTACCTTTAGTTTTGGTTAATTATTAGTAAAGATGATTAAACATTTGACATCAGAATGGCCTTTTGATCACATACAGGTTCACTCCGATATTATTGAGAAAATATGTAGAATATCTCAACATAGTATCAAGTCTTTGGAAATTTGGACATGAAAATAAAATTCAATATTTGGACAAGAGACACTTGATCTTCAATGTTTACTCCTCAAAAAACAATCCTCTTTCAACACTGACCTAATCTAAGTGGTGAACTCAAATCCAAGATAAATACATTCTTAAGCAGGTCAAATTTTTGTTAAAAAATTTGGTCAATTTCAGAAAAAGGCTTTGCAATACATTTTCTAACGCAGAGTCAGACACGACTGAAGTGACTTAGCAGCAGCAGCATACTTTATAAATACATCAGATCTGAGCTTCTGAATTTTGAAAGAGTAATTTCCAGTATAATTTATTGAGGCAATCGAATTCAAAACCTATACATAGCAGACATTCAGAGCTAAACAAAAAACACTCGTAAACACTTATCACTTATTCATTCAAAAGTTGTATACCGGGTGCATGCATGCACGCCAAGTCGGTTCTGTCATGTCTGACACTTGCGACCCTATGGACTCTAACCCATCAGGCTCCTCGGTACCTACTGTCATCCAAGAATGTTTGAGGCACTAGGGGTTAAGCAGAGAGCAAAGCAAATCCCTCTCTCCCCCAAATCTCATGAAGTTTTATAGTGGGTGTGATTGACAATAGTAGGCGGGATAAGTAGGCAAAATATGCACTGTGCTTATATTCATTTCAGAGAAGGAAAAAAGAATGGAGAAGGAATGTGAAGTATATGTGTTGGGAAGGGCATGGGATTTTAGATGGTGTTATCCTGATAGAGTGAATTTGGGAAGGGACCTGGCTGAAGTGGGGGAGGTATTTGGGAGAGAGCATTCCAAAAAGAGGGCTTGGCAGGTATGAGGGCCCTGAGGTGCGAGCTTGTTGATGAAACAGTGGAGGCCTAGGTGGAGAGGGTGCAGCTGAGTGAATTAGTAGAGAAATGGGATCTGGTATCAGAGAGATGATGGCGGGCCAGGTTGTGAAGGATCTTGCAGTTCATAGGAAGGACGTTGGCTCTTGCCTCGAGATGTGAAGATGTGACTCATGTTTAATGGAATAGTTCTAACCATCAAGAACACATTGACTTGCATTTCTCTAATAATGAGCGATGTTGAGCATCAAATGTTGCCGTCTGTATATCTTCTTTCGAGAAGTGTCTATTTAGGTCTTCGGCCCAGTTTTTGATTGGGTGTTTTGTATACAGTGAGCTGCATGAACTGCTGCTTTATTTTGCAGATTAATCCTTTGTCAAAGAGGCTCAAGAGGAAGAGGATACATGTATTCATACAGCTTATTCACTTTGTTGTCTAACAGAAACTAGCACAGCATTGTAAAGCAATTATACTCCAATTATATTTTTAGAAAAAGGTAAGAAAATACATTGAAGCGAGTCAGACAGGCCTAGGTGAGGGTGAGGCAAGGGAGGCAAGGCAAACAATCTGGTTCTGTTTTCATTTAAAATCTGCCATTTTGTTCACCATGAATTCTTTTCATTGATTTTGATTCTTTAAAAAATGTTCCATTAATTTATCATTTGTCTTAACTACTGAGTTTTATGATGCCTGTTACATTTTGCATTTAAGACAGGGCTTTTGCTTCCCTTGCTCTTGTTGGAAAGGTTGAGAGGAGAAGCAAAGAGACCAGTTAGAAATACCGTGACAGCCAGGTAAGAGAGAACAGTGGCTTGTGGTAGAATGGTGCTGGGGTGTGGTGAAAAGTGATCAAATTTTGGAATATATCTTACAGATGAGTTGTATGCACTGGGAGAGAGAAAAACAAGAGATTGAGGATGATACTGTTCTTTGGCCTGGGCAGCTAGACAAACGGAGTTGCCATTTTACTGAGACGAGGAATAAGGAGTTTGTGAAAAAAGAGCAGGAACTCAGTTGGAGGTACGTTGATTTCAAGATGCCCATTAGGTAGCCATGTGAAGAGGTTCAATGCACAGTTAGATATATGAGTCAGAATGTTATAGGAGATTTATAGACAGAAGACACCAATTTGGCTACAATCTGCCTAGAGATGATGCTTAAGCTGTGAAATTGTATGAGATCAGTAGGGACCGGGGGTTAGAAAACAGGTTAAAAGACTACTAATCTCTGGGGTACTCCAACTTTTGGAAGCCAGGAATCAAAGAGGAATCAGCAAAGGGGAATGAAATGAAATAGTCAGACAGGTAGGAGGTGAACCAGGTGAGAGAGGGGAACTGGAAGCCAAGGAGGAAACAAAAAGGATTTTGAGATCAAGTGCTTGGTCAGGTGAGCCAAGATGAAGCCTGAATAGGGATACAGAGCCTGGAGCTAGACCTCCTGGATTCCGTTCCGCCTCTTACTCTGTGCCCTGGAAAGTTTCCTTAACCTCTTGGTCACCCAGAACCTTCCACTGAGGGAGCAATGGTCTTTGGGGATCATTGGGTGAGTATTACATGAGTAAATATTTGGGGAGGGCTTCGGAAGAGTTCCTGGAATGTAGTAAGTGCTGGATTCGTGCTGGGCACCGATAAGTAAAAATAGAAAAGGTAAAAAAGAAGAGGCAATCACCCCAACTTCTCGGAGATTGTACAGTAAGAAATTCCAGAGGTTCGTGGGACAGTTGGTTACCTACATGGGAACAGAGAAGAAAGGGGCAAAGAAGTGAAAGTTGGAGAGAGGGAGAGAGAGATTATGGGAAATATTAGGAAAGAATAAAGGAAAGAATCATGGGGTCCCCTCCCCCCAGCATCAGTTTGCTTATCTGCGAATCAGGAAAAAAAGGCAGGTTGTGGCACTGCTGTTGTGGAGATGAAATGAGAAAACATCCGTGAAGTGCTGAGTTGGGTCCAGCACGCTAGGTACTCCCACCTGCCTTTCTGTCAATGTTATTGCTCATGGTGGAGGGCAGAAGCAGAGGAGGGGAACAGCAAAGAGACTGCTGAAAGGTCTTGCTCCACATGACAGCACTTTCTTCTCCTCTTTCCTTGTTCATTATGAAAGTGAGGTGAAGGAGGGGCTAATAGTGTGAAAAACCAGAGGTCTCTTCCAGCTCTGCCAGCTTTCATTAATCTGCCCTCAAGCCCCCACCCCATCCTGTTTTTTCTCAGCAAAGGAAGACTTTATTCAAGCATATGCTCACCACCAAACCTGCTGCATAAATATACTACCCTCTTTTGTTCTTTCATTCAGTGGAAACTGAGTCTCAGTTTCCTAACATTTAAAATTTAGGATAGTATTAGTTCCTACTTCATAGGGTTGTTTTTAAGGATTAAGTATTTTAAATGTATTCATATATTTTAAATGGCTATGGACATTTAAAAACTGCCCAGAAAGTGTTTGCTATATTATTATTTAATTGTGATTATAATTAATCTCTAATTCCAAGGGGGAGAGTTGCAAAACCACTTGCTGGGAGGGTAAAGTCCCAAGTCCTTAGGATGATACATCATATATTCAGGACCAGCTCCCAGATTCCCCTTCCAGTGTCACTCAGAGACCCTGCTGCTGGGAATTCCCATGTTTTCTTATATTGATACTTCTGAGCTCTCTGTTTCAAATGTTCTTTCTTTCTCTTTCCTTCTCTTTCCTACCATTCCCTTCTCGCATTTCACCTAACTGCATCTGCCCTGTTCATCCTTCCAGACTACTGAAATATTGTCTGCTCTGTGATGATTTCTTTGATCCTCTCTATTGATAATGTTGTTATACTACCCTCTTTTGTTCTTTCATTCAGTGGAAACTGAGTCTCAGTTTCCTAACATTTAAAATTTAGGATAGTATTAGTTCCTACTTCATAGGGTTGTTTTTAAGGATTAAGTATTTTAAATGTATTCATATATTTTAAATGGCTATGGACATTTAAAAACTGCCCAGAAAGTGTTTGCTATATTATTATTTAATTGTGATTATAATTAATCTCTAATTCCAAGGGGGAGAGTTGCAAAACCACTTGCTGGGAGGGTAAAGTCCCAAGTCCTTAGGATGATACATCATATATTCAGGACCAGCTCCCAGATTCCCCTTCCAGTGTCACTCAGAGACCCTGCTGCTGGGAATTCCCATGTTTTCTTATATTGATACTTCTGAGCTCTCTGTTTCAAATGTTCTTTCTTTCTCTTTCCTTCTCTTTCCTACCATTCCCTTCTCGCATTTCACCTAACTGCATCTGCCCTGTTCATCCTTCCAGACTACTGAAATATTGTCTGCTCTGTGATGATTTCTTTGATCCTCTCTATTGATAATGTTGGACTTCCCTGGTGGCTCAGACGGTAAAGCATCTGTCTACAATGCGGGAGACCTGGGTTCAAGCCCTGGGTCGGGAAGATCCCCTGGAGAAGGAAATGGCAATCCACTCCAGTACTGTTGCCTGGAAAATCCCACGGACAGAGGAGCCTGGTAACGCTCCAGTCTATGGGGTCGCAAAGAGTCGGACACGACTGAGCGACTTCACTTCACTTCACTTCATTGATAATGTTAGATGCCACATCCTTAATTCTCATGAAAGCTGGTACCTGCCTCGGATGTCGGAGATAGTACTATAACTATTTGCTTACTTAACTAAATTGTGAATGTCCTGAACATAAGGAGTAGGTTGTATTCACCTTTTCCCAGAAGGTTTAGCCTGACTTTATGCTTAGTGCTTAGTAAATACCTGTGGAACAAATGAAGGAGTTTTGCATGAGCATTTTGTAAACTGTAGTGACTTGTACTGATCAGAAGTAAAATGAGTCTGCATCTAAATTCCTAATACTTATTATTATGCTTGTTCCAGTCACTTCCTGAAAGTTCTATCCTAGAATGAATTTGCTTTATGTAGGAATTGATTTGCAGGTTTTCTCTGCATTTATGAATGAGTCATCATATCTGGGAGAATACAGTTTTATAAAATTAAAAAGATGGTAACAATAACCCTGTATGCAAGACAACAAAAAAGACACAGAATGTATAGAACAGTCTTTTGGACTCTGTGGGAGAGGGAGAGGGTGGGATGATTTGGAAGAATGGCATTGTTGGGTATTGAAATCTTGTATTAATTAATAGGTGTTTGGCAAAGGGGGATTTTTTTCCTTATAATCATTATCTTTCTTTAGAGGTAGGTTGTTTTATTTATTAACTCAAGCTAAAATTCATTACTAATGAATCTTCTCCATGGACTGGTTTCCCAGTAATTAAATAATGTTCTAAAGCAACTGTTAAGTGATACACCCATGCTAACTTTTAAAGTTCAAAATTCAGTGACGCTATGAATATAGTATTAACAGAAGTTTAACATATTTGTGGGAATATGCAGTTGATTCCATTACTGAGATAATGTCACAATGAGTAGCTACAGTAATTTCACACTAACACAAAAAAATCTCTTTTAAGCTCTCAATTTCCTGAGTCCTTTTTGGTTATTAAAGACTATTTTTTTTCCACAAGTGGCTCAAATCCATTATGTTTTCTCTTCACAAAATCGCCAGTCCAGGTTTGATGCAGGATACAGGATGCTTTGGGCTGGTGCACTGGGATGACCCAGAGGGANTAAAAAGATGGTAACAATAACCCTGTATGCAAGACAACAAAAAAGACACAGAATGTATAGAACAGTCTTTTGGACTCTGTGGGAGAGGGAGAGGGTGGGATGATTTGGAAGAATGGCATTGAAACATATATAATATTATATAGGAAATGAATCGCCAGTCCAGGTTCGATGCAGGATACAGGATGTTTGGGGCTGGTGCACTGGGATGACCCAGGGGGATGGTACAAGGAGGGAGGAGGAAGGGGGGTTCAGGATGGGGAACACGTGTACACCCGTGGTGGATTCATGTTGATATATGGCAAAACCAATACAATATTGTAAAGTAATTAACCTCCAGTTAAAATAAATAAATTTATATTAAAAAATTTTGAGTGCAAAGTGATTGAAAAATAAGAGCATATGTTTGGATTTAATTTTCTTCTCAAGGCATTTCTGGTTTTATATTTGCAATGTTAGTGCCTATTTGTAAAACATAAAGTGAATCTGGAAGTTATTGGGGAATCAAGATTTCTGCCTGCCTGAAAGTCACAGTTGGATTGGAATGAGCAATCACCTCATCACTTGGCTGAAACTGATTGATAGAAATTTCCAGAGTTCACTATTGGACAAGATAAGAACTGCTGTTCCTGACCTTTGACCCTGATGGCCTCCAAAGCCAGTAGGTCCTGGCTCAGGGAAGGTAGCAAGGAACAGAGATAAGAAGGAAGCTGGAAGAAAGAAGCAGGTAGGAGGGGAAGATCATGACTTTTCCAGATCTAGAGCTGTCAGAAATATACTGTACGATGCTCTTTTTTCTCGTTGTATGCTGCTTCTAAATTAGAACCCTAATCTGTAAAGAAAAGGATACATAAAAGTTGAACATAAAAATTGGGCTCCCATAGAGAACCTAGTTGTTGAAGGAGAAATATGAGAATATGAGGGGAAATTGTGATATTTGTATCTAGATTTGCCTGAAGTTATAACAATATGGGAAGATCTTAACGCCCTGGTGGCTACTAGGGGAGCAGAGAAAGTGGGAAAATAAGTTGTTTGTTTGTTTGCTTTTAAAATCTCTCAAAACAGTAAACTGAGCAAGGCATGAGACAAAGGTAAGTGGAGTGCATGATAGAAAAGCCCACTTAGAGGATGAAGAAAGAATGGCTTAGCAAGAGCTGAAATGGTAGCTGTGAATGAGAGGCAGAGAGGAGCAAAAAGCAGGGCAAGGACAAAGAACTAAAGTTAGACGATGTCTTGGTGAAAAACTAAATGAAGTAGTTATCCTCAACTTTAACCAAGAGGCCAACAAATACCTGATATCTATTGCAAACGTATAATGCCAGGCATTGGGCTAGATGATTTAGAGTTAGCACAGGGAGTCGTTTTGTTAATTTATTTCTATCTTATTTGTTTTGTGTTTTGCTTTTTTTTTTTTGAAGAGAATGGAGAGGAATGGTGTTCAGCTGTTCTTTGTGACTGAGGATACATGGGGTCCTGTACTAGCAATGTGCCATGTGCTTGTCAAATTGACAGGAGCTTCACTTGCTATTGGGACCTCTCCAAACCAAATCCAGTCTTTCCCCAAAGTCTTATTGTTGCATGATGTAGGCCTTGTGGCGCAGGTGGTAAAGAATCTGCCTGCAATGGGGGAGACATGGGTTCGACCCCTGGATTGAGAAGATCCACTGGAGAAGGAAATGGCAACCCACTCTAGGACTGTAGCCTGGAAAGTCTCATGGACAGAGGAGCCTGGTAGGCTACAGTCCATGGGGTTACAAAGAGTCTGATATGACTGAGCTACTAACACACCAGGTTGGACATAACTCTCAGGCAACATGCAAGTTGTACAAGTGATTTTATCATGAATTTCAGCCTTCTAATATCCCCTGGGAATCTTACACAGGAGTTTCAAATTGTACTGAAATGGTTTGTGGAGGATTTATGACCAAAGTTTACACATTTGCCTAATGAGATCCAGTAAAAATTACTCTGTATTACTTGATAAAATAATTTAAATTAACTCTAAAAGTCTCTTTGGAAAAGTGTTTACAATTAGTCTCAAGCTCATTTGGGAAGTGAATTAATGTGATAGCTCTTTATTTGGCCATGAATCATGAATGGTAACAAAATTAATGCAGAATATGCATATATAAAATTCCAGAGTGTAGCCACAACAACATCTCACAAAATCCTAATACTTGGCATATTATTTTTAAAAAACAACATATATAAACAAAAAAAAATCAAATTAACCAGAATACCTTCTATTTTTTTCAGGCATTAGTAATGAATTATGCATTAAGTTGGGCATGGTCAGTTTGAGCTTAGGCAAGGCTTAACATGAAATAATGAACTTGTTCATAGTAGTTATATTAATTTTACTGGTAAATACTGACAAAATCCTCCTTTTAGAGTAGTGCACATTTTTAGAGAAAGACAAGTTTGCGTTTAAATTTCAGTTCTGCCACCATGATTTTCATTCTTTTGAGACTTTATTTCCTGTTTTAAGAAAAGAATAGGAACATAGATACTTACATGTTTTTCTTTCCTTTGTTTTTTTAAACACAGGATTAAATAAATCAGATCATGGACATGAGAGCATCTTACAGTGTGCCTGGCATATAGAAGACACTTAATAAGCATTCCTTATTTGTTCCTTATCTGCTGATTTGGCAGACCTTTTAGCCATCATGGTCTGTGGCTCTTTGAATGGTTATTCTCCTTTCTAGAAACCGAGGGAAAGAGAACTGCAGTTTTGAATGTACTATATTATCTTCATTTCTTTCTTATGGCTTTCTGGCTTCTTCTTCTTAATAACATAGTTATTTCACTTCCTTCATGTATCAGTAGGAAAAATCTTCAGGGTCCTCAGTGTTTGTGTGCTTGTGTGTGTATGTATGGGTGATGTCTTATAGAGCACATTCATTTTTTAATCAAATTAGAAACAATCTAAATATCCAATGATAAAGAAATATGTTAATAAGCAGTGATACAGTATAGCTAATTAAATTGATGTTCTAGTAGAACACGTCATTTAAGCAAATATTGTAAAATATAATAAAGTAAAAAAAATGGCAGGTTATAAAACTCCATATAGGCTGATTTCATTTGTGTTAATTTTTGTATTGTAATCATCAGACTGACTATAAAAGGCTAACTGATTATATCTGTGTGGTTTATTAAAAATTATTTCTCATTCTTGCTTATTTAACTATCTTAGCTATCTATAACATACAGCTCTTACTCTATTTTTAAAAAGTTAAATTATATTAATAAATGAATGTCAATGTAAGCAAATCATCAAAAACTATGAGATATGGTCACGATTCTGTTCTGAGGAAGCTGTTTATTTTCAGCATTTTTCTAAGTGATAATCATTTCACTAAAGAGGCTAGGAAAAAAGAGCAACATAGACTAAAAGAAATCTGAAGGAATTAAACATAAAAGTAAATTAATAAAACAAAAATTTGTAGCTAAATACATGTAAGAGCTGACTGAAGAGATGGTAAATTAGCACATCTCTGACAGTTTTGACAAGATGAAGATAACTGTTTTAAAAGCAAGGAAAAAAATGAATATAACCACAGATCAAGAGACTTTTAAAGAGAATGTTTTTATCAATAAATTGAAAAATACAGTAGTCAATTACCTGGGAAACTGTGAATTTTAAAAACTGCTTCAAGGGTAAGTTAAAAATTTGAATATACCAATGACTGTAAAGTGTATTGGAAAAAAATGATTGTATTCTTCCCAAATAACACGGATCCAAGTGGCTTTCTTGGGAAAGTTTTACAAACTTTGTATGTGTCTGTGCATTCTCATTCATGTCCAACTCTGCGACACCACGGACTGTAGCCCACCAAGCTCCTCTATTCATGGAATTTCCTCGGCAAGAATACTGGAGTGGGTTGCCATTTCCCACTGCAGGGGATCTTCCCAACCCAGGGATCAAACCTGTGTCTCTTGTATCTCCTGCACTGGCAGGTGGATTCTTTACCGCTGTGCCACCTGTTATAAACTTTAAGTTTTCTTAAGTGAGTTTTACAGACTCATTTAAGAAATATATATTATTATAGAAAGATTTTGAAGCATAGAGTAATAACAGAAAACATGTGAAATTTGACAGATTTAGCATATCTTTTATACAAAGCCAAATATATCACAAAACAGAAAACTATAGACCAATATCACAAGTATAGATATGAACTGTATACAGCAAAATATCAAAAGATTAATATACAATAAACATGGGCTTATACAAGACTACAAGATTATTCAGCATCAGGGATTCTATTAGTTTAATTCATTTCATTGATTTAAAGAAGAAAAAATATGAATGTCCCAGTAAATGTAAATTCAACACACACTATTGGGTCAAAAAAAGGAAAAAACTCTTAGTAATAGAATAGTAATTCTTAAATTAATAGAGTATCTATCAGAGACATTCAGCAAGCATTATACTAAAGAGTGAAATACTGCAATAATTCATTCTCAGTAAAAAGAAGTAAACCAACTATATAAAACTATTAGAACTAATAAAGAATACTACAAGGACAGTTATAAAAATGTTTCATACTTAAGCAGAAAGAAACAAATGAGTATCTAAAAAATATAAACAAAAAATTTAAAATAACAGTAAACAACGTGAAATATCCAAAATCCATATAAAAAATATGAAATTCTACTGAAAGATCTAAAAGCCTTGGTAAATGGAGGTCTTATTATAAAGATTAATTCTTCTAAAATTAAACTAGTGTAATACCAATTTAAATTCCAATAAATTATTTTGAAATTTGACAAACTGACTCTAAGTTCATCTGGCAAGAAAAATGGCAACATATATCACAGTGTATATTGAAAGTGTTAAGTTACTTGGAGCTAGCCCAATCAGAAGTTAAAACAGCCAAGGGTGATCATCTGGTAATGCATAGAAATATTGAATTACCATGTTTTGTACATAGAATTAACATAGTGTTATAGATCAAAACAATAATTAAAATAGGCACAGGAATAAACAGATAGATTAATGGCATGTTAAAAAAGAAATCTAGCCCCATAGTTACGTTTGTATTGGAACTGCCAAGAGGTGTAATCATAGGGAGATCATAGACAATTTGAGACAAAGATGAAGTTGGCATACCATCTCACAGCATATACCTGGATTCTAAGTGGAAAAGAAATAACCTTTATAAACACTGTATAACTGCTAGAAGAAAGTATGGGAGAACATTTTTATAATCTTGCAATGTGGAAAGTCTTCCTAGCTAACCATATTGATAGCCAGAAATGAAAAGACTAATAGATGTGAGTAAGTAAAAATCACAAATATCTGTAATGGCAAAACAAGGTTAAGAAGCCACGATCTAGAAGAAAATGATTGCTACTTACGTAATATACAGAAAATTCATATCTGTAACATACAAAGAGTACTTAAAATCCTGATTCCCCCCTCCTCTTTCCCTTCTGGTGCTCTGATCTCAAGTCCGGAGAATCAGCCTCTGGTCCCCTAGATATGCCATTGCCCCACTGCAGGACCTCTGGTTTGCTGGCAGCTGTGTCTTAGAAAAAGCTGTCTTCAGCAAGGCAGAAGCAGTTGCTACTTCATGTTCACGGTAAGGAGGGGTGACCTTGTTCAAGGTAAGGAGCAGTGGCTGCACTTTGCTGGAGAAGCCGTGAAGAGATATCCCATGTCCAAGGTAAGAGAAACCCAAGTGAGATGGAAGGTGTTGTGAGAGGGCATCAGAGGGCAGAAAAACTGAAACCATAATCACAGAAAACTAGCCAATCTGATCACACGGACCACAGCCTTGTCTAACTCACTGAGACTAAGCCATACAGTGTGGGGCCACCCAAGACAGACAGGTCATGGTGGAGAGGTGTGACAGAATGTGGTCCACTGGAGAAGGGAATGGCAAACCACTTCAGTATTCTTGCCTTGAGAACCCCATGAACAGTATGAAAAGGCAAAATGATAGGATACTGAAAGAAGAACTCCCCAGGTTGGGAGGTGCCCAATATGCTACAGGAGGTCAGTGGAGAAATAACTCCAGAAAGAATGAAGGGATGGAGCTAAAGCAAAAACAATACCCAGTTGTGGATGTGACTGGTGATAGAAGCAAGGTCTGATGCTGTAAAGAGCAATATTGCATAGGAACCTGGAATGTCAGGTCCATGAATCAAGGCAAATTGGAAGTGGTCAAACAGGAGATGGCAAGAGTGAATGCCAACATTCTAGGAATCCGTGAATTAAAATGGACTGGAATGGGTGAATTTAACTCAGATGACCATTATATCTACTACTGCGGGCAGGAATCCCTCAGAAGAAATGGAGTAGCCATCACGGTCAACAAAAGAGTCTGAAATGCAGTACTTGGATGCAGTCTCAAAAACGACAGAATGATCTCTGTTT
>SJYX01017835.1:12850-114970 GCA_006410675.1 Oreotragus oreotragus
ATCCACACACACACACACACACACACACCTACCCCCCCATCCACACACCCCTACCCCCATCCACACACACAGACACAGACACACACACACACATCTCTAATCTCTGGAGGGCTGCTGCTGCTGCTAAGTCACTTCAGTCGTGCCCGACTCTGTGTGACCCCATAGACGGCAGCCTACCAGGCTCCCCCATCCCTGGGATTCTCCAGGCAAGAATACTGGAGTGGGTTGCCATTTCCTTCTCCAGTGCATGAAAGAGAAAAGTGAAAGTGAAGTCGCTCAGTCTGTCCGACTGTTAGCGACCCCATGGACTGCAGCCCACCAGGCTACTCCGTCCATTGGATTTTCCAGGCAAGAGTACTGGGGTGGGGTGCCATTGCCTTCCCCACTCTGGAGGGCAGTGCAATGAATTAGCCAGAGATTCCTTGGGACTGTGCAGATGTGCAGAGAAGCCTGAGTAGGATGGATGGAAAGGAGTTAACATCCCGCTGTTTGGTAGACGGTAGCCCCTGCACACACACAGGACACCTGTTCTTAAAGCAGCTGACTTGTACAGCAGAAACAACTCTGGCTAGGTAGGAGCTGGAGAAATCAGGTAACACATCCTGTGTTTAGCAGAGTCTAAGAGCTTTGTATAGTTAACCCCTCCTCTTGTCCTATTTTTCAGTTGGTTATTTATAGCTATGCTTTGGTGGTAGCTTGTATTACTACTTTCAGAGTTGAGGAATGAGGTGGAGGGTTAGTGAGAAATTGTTCATGTGTTACTATAATAAGAGAAGTGTTAGGGAAGTGATTTGAATTTGTGTGTCTAGAAAGATTTGAAAATAAGTTGTCCTGTGTGTCCATAATAAAGTCTTATCATTTGGAAGAATTAGGGAAATGGCTAAATTATAGAGGAAAGGGATTTAAAGTACACACGGAAACTGGAGTACCCTTTCTTAGGTTTCTGTTACACTTCAGAGACTAGATGGGAGTGGTCTGTGAATCGCAGTCTGAGCTCACACCTCTGCTCTCTGCACATACTGTGTAAAAATAGGTGTTCCCAGAGTGGCCAGGGCACACCTTCCAGTAACTTCTTGAGAAAGGTTGTGTATGGAGGTAAAATTGAGACCATGTGTGTGAAAATGTTGACACTGTACTCTCACATGTAATTGAGAGTTTGCCTGGGTGCAGAATTCTAGGTTGGAGATCATTTTTTCTCACAGTTGCGAGGCATTTTGAACTTGACTTTATGGTGATCTTGGTCAGCTGCTTGTCAGATGTCTCCAGTGTTGGAGTCGTGAGGTCTTCCCTTTTAGACTGACCGGTCTGCAGAAGTCGGGTCACTGGCTGTAAGAGCTGCCCGGGTGTTGGCAGCATTTACTTCACACACAGCCCCTTAGTCTCCCCCCTTTCTGTTTGGTACCCATGTTCCAGTTGTGCCTGTTGTTTCCCAGCTCAGAATTCCTCTTGAGAGGGAATCAGTCCCTGTGCTTCTGCTGCAGGAAGGGAGGGTGCGCACCTGGCCAGGCGTGAGAAGGGGATCCTGGCTATCTCAGTCCTCAGTTTAGTACCTCAGTTCCAGGAGGAACCCGAGCCATTTGAAGACATTGCTGTGTAAGCTTGCTGGATTTCATCCTTCTTCCTCAGTGCCACCCCAACCCCCACCCATTTAGATTCTGCTTGCTTTGTGGCTACTTTAGGTTTTTGTTCATCTGCTTCTCAGCTTCCAGAGTTCTGTGGCTCTTATGTCTTTCTGTGTTCTCCCTGTTCTTGGGGGTTCAGATCTTTTTGAGCTTATTTCAGTACTGTTATCTTATTGGGGTTCAAGTGGGAGCAAACCTCTCTTTCATTCTAACTCAGAAGCTTGTTATTTTAGTGGTTGCCCTAGAACAGTGGTTCTCACCTAGGGCAGTTTTGTCTGCGGGGAACATTAGGCAGTGTCTGGGGTTGTTTTGAGTTGTTACAGCTCAGGAAGGGTTACCAGCGTCTCGTGGGTAGAGGCCAGAGAAACTATCGTGCATCCTGTGATTCACACAACAGCTCCCATCACTAGGAATAATCTGGCCCTAACTGTCCGTGCTGCTGCTGCTAAGAAATGCTACCTTAGAAGCTGTAACTGGCGTATGTGTCAACGTCTACAGTTAATCAGCATCCGCTTGCTCCTTGAAGCCCTCCTGGAACTCTTCGAGTGCTGTGGGCTTTTTGTTGATGTTTATTTCCGTTGTCTAGTCCCCTTGTCCCCCACGACTGTTGAACATTTGTTGTTTAGTGACTGATTCATGTCCAGCTCTTTTGTGATCCCATGGACAGTAGCCCACTAAGCTCCTCTGTCCATGGGTTTTCTCTTGGCAAGAATACTGGAGTGGGTTGCCATTTCCTTCTGCAGGGGATCTCCCTAGCCCAGGGATTGAATCCGTGCCTCCTGCTTGGCAGGTGGGTTCTTTACCACTGAGCCACCAGGGAAGCCTCACTGTTGTACATGGTGACTCTTAAAATTAATCCTCATATTTACCACTTTCTTTTTCAGACTTCTTAGGCAGATTACATTATCTTGAATAATTTTTTACTCCCTTAAGTACATACCCATACCTTTAAATTTCCTTAGTGAGCCTCCATTAGTCTTGGTTTTCATTTGCCTGGAAATTTATTTTTCATTATTTTTCAAGACTACCTTTACCTGGTATACAGTTCTAAGGTGATTGTTTACTTTTGTTGTTTCCTAGTTCCTTGAGACTTACTCTCATGTTTTCAGGCTTCCATTATTAATATGCACAATTCAGTGTGTAGATCTCTTCTTGCAAGAGGCTTTGAGGACCTTGTGCTTGTAATTTCACTGTGATGTGATTAGGTGAAGTTATCTTTTTAAATTTCCTGCCCAGGCTTTGTTGGGAATCCGAAATTTGAGGAGTTTCTGCCTTTGATTAACTCCGGGAAATTCCTATGTATCTACATGCATTATCTATATACAGCTTTTGTCTCATTTTCTCTTTCCTCTCATTTTGGGACTTTGATTAGATAAGTGTTTAATCTGCTTACTCTTTTAGTCTTGTTTCTTGATTTCCCTTATACTTAACATCACGGACTCGATGGACGTGAGTCTGAGTGAACTCGGGGAGATGGTGGTGGACAGGGAGGCCTGGCGTGCTGCGATTCATGGGGTCGCAGAGAGTCGGACACGACTGAGCGACTGCACTGCACTGACATTTTATTGCTGTCCCTCTCCGTGCTTTGTCTTCAGTCATTTTCAAGTTAGGCTCCTGTTTGCTGTTTCTCTCTTTATCATGTGTGTTTATTTGATATTAAACCAACCCTTCAACTTAAAAAATGTATTATTTTTAATTTGTTTAGGGGAGCTACCCATGTTACTAGTTTGAAAAGTGTGAAACATACAGAAAAGTAGAAAGAATAGCACATTGAGCTTCTGTATGCTAGGCACCCTTCATCTGGATGTACAAGTTGTTACCACTTCACCACATTTGCCTCATTTCTTTCTTTCTTCTTTGACTGGACTGGTCTTCCTTGCTTTACGCGGGCTTTCTCTAGTCGCGGTGAGCAGGGGCTAGTCTCTAGTTGCGGTGAGCAGGCTGCAAACTGCGGTGGCTTCTCTGCGGAGCTTGGACCCGAGGGCGCATGGACTTCAAAAGTTGCACACATTTCTTTCTACCTCCTTTCACCCTTCTATCTTCACTAATTATTTTATTCTGAATCATTTGTCCAGGCAATGTAATGTTTTATTCTCTAAGTATAAGGACTTTTTCCAGTAAAACAAATTGAAAACATATTGAAAAATGCATTTATCACATCTAAGAAATTTAATATCTGAATATTATTTAATACAAAGTTAATATTCAATGTTTCTCACTGGTTAGTTAATGTCCTTTATGTTTTTTATTCCTGCAGTAAAGGATCCACTGATCATATATTGCATCTATTTGTCATATTTTTCTTGGCTCTTATTTTCTACTTTATTTTTGCTAATTTCAGTATATAAAGTCTTTAAGAGTCTGAATATGCTGTTTTTCTGCTGACTCTCTGATGCTGTTTGTTTCATATCTTGTGTGTATGTTTTCATGTGAGATGATAGTTGTTGGAAATCAGATAACAAATCTTTAGTGCTAATGTTGAAAGTTTCTTCCTTCTGAGAGGCTTTCCTTGTGTTTCTCTCAGGTGCCTGGGGAAACTAGTATCCTATGAACATTTGAAACTAAATTTTCAGTTTTAGTTTCCCTAGGCCATCTAGGTAGTAGCAATTTGAATGCATAAAGACTGGCTTGTTGGGTTCTCCCCTAATTTCCCCCAATTATTCCTATGATTTTCCTAGTGTGCAGTAGAGGGACAAGATTTGCCTCTGGTTTACCCTATAATCTACAGGTATAATTCTTTGGGGTCCCCTGTCTTTATTGTGGGATTCCCTGCCTTATGTTGTCCCAAGTCCTGTTCCCCAGTATGTCTGCATGGTCTTGAAAACTAATGTTTTAGCTCAAGGTTTGGCAAATGGCTTCTTGGAGAATGCTGCCTTTTTATTCTCTTTACTGATCTGGATTCTTGCTTCCAGTTAGTTTGGTTCCTGAGTATTTGTTAACCTCTTGCTCCTTGATGGTTTCGGAAAAAATTGTGATGGAATGTGATGTGACATTTGTCTATATTGCCAAAATGATCACAACAAACCTGGTTAATATCTGTTGCCATGCATAGTTATAGATTTTTTTTTCTGGGAATGAAAACTTTTAAGATCTACTCTTTCAGAAAATTTCAAATGTGCAGTGTTGTATTATTAACTCTGTAACCATGCTGTAGATTCCATCCTCAGGACTTAATTTGTTTTGTCACTAGGAGTCTGCACCTTCTGACCCTCTTCACCCATTGCCCATGTCTCTGTCAACTACTAGTCTGTTCTCTGTGCCTATGGGCTTGTTTGTTTGGTTTGTTTTCACATTCCACATGTGAGTGAGATCACTGGGTATTTGTCTTTCTTCTGCAAGTTATTTCATTTAACATACTGGCATCAAAATCTATCCATGTTGTCACAAATGACTAAATTTCTGTTTTTTATTAATGGCAATAATGTTCTCCGTACAGATTGCCTTTTATTCTGTTTCTAAAAGATTCTTATTGTACCTCTCTGATATTAGCTTATGTTTTAAGTGATCTCAATTAGATTAAAATAATCCTGATTTTTCAGTTAGGTTTTCCATTTTTTTAAACCATTGCTATTAAAAAACATGAACAGCTCACTCCATTCAAGACTTTAAAGTTGTCTTTGTCAGTTTTATGGACATGTTACTGACATTAGGATATCTGTTACTTGTACAACATTGAGGATCTACACATTTGAGTGTTTCAGACCAAATATGGTGGTAGAAAATTTGATCTATTGAGTAGATGTAATTGTAGAAACTGTTTTACCTGAATGTGACCCTGGAAGGGTCACTTGCAGAATTAGCCCAGTAAATATTACACTGAATTTCTTAATCTTTCGGTATTATGCTTGAATTCATTCAATTTTTTTTTCTTCTTTTAAAGTATAGTTTTGAATAGTTTTTAACAAGCATTTGTGTTGAGTGAGTCAGGAAAACTTTATGATCAGTTAGAAAATAAAGTATAGTGTTTCAGAGCTAGTGTCTTTCCCTCCCCTCTCCTATCCCACACACTTTAAAAGAATTAGCTCAAGATATATTCATTAAGCATTTTTTCCTGGGTGTTTGGCTAGGAACTTGTGATTAATAGGTGAAATTTCCAAGTAGCTCAGCCTAATGAAGAGCCCTCACCTCCTGCTTTGCTTACACATAGATGTGCGTACATACATTTGCTCTGTCCCCATCATTTTTTAACCTGATATCAGCTGAAAGTAGCACAACATAGAAGGTAGCATTTTTATCTCTCAGTCTGAAAACATTGTTTTCAGTTTCATTATAGTGAATATTTGTAGGCTTGCAGTAATGCAGTATAATAACTTAATTTCCCCACACCACTTACAGTGTACCATTAAAAAGACTAAACAGTTTGTTTTGAAAATTAAATATTTGAATATATTCAAGATCTTTTAGTATGTATAGCCAAATAAAGTCAATTGCTTAGATTTTCAACTGCTGTATATGTATATTCAAAGAAGAACAATCCTTATGTTTCTGACTATTTGTAGCTTCTTTCATCAGAAGAAAACTACCACAGCATTTGTCTCAGCCAGTCAGATAGTCAGTGTGGTTCTCCTCCAAGGGGTTGGTCAGAAGAGTTGGATGAACGTGGGCATACCTTATATACCAGTGACTATACTAATGAAAAGGTACATTCTTTTTTTCTCATCTAGTTTTCTTGGCAGATTCCTCTCATAAAATCGTTGTGTACTGAAGCTCTAGTAGTATTTTAAAAACTCATGAAAATATTTTCTTGCAATTCTATAGTCCTGTCAGCTGACAGTCTGAAAACTCAGTGTAACTACTGATTCATGGTTTTAAACTGCTTCCAGTTATCATAATTTTTGTGGTGTCAACCTGTTTAAGACAACCTTTTTAAGAGTAGACCCGTTGAGTGTCATTCTGTTTATGTCTCTTCAGTAAACATATTTCTTTGTGTTTTTCTTGGCAAATAGTTTTTTGGGAATAGTTTTCTCAACATGTCATAATAATCCCCCTCATTTCCGACATTGCTTTATCTTTTATAACCAAGTTATGTAAAATAAAAACCATGAATCTAGTGCTTTATGATTAATTAATTAGTGTGAGAATACTTGTTGTAATTTCATGTGTTTATCAGCAGAGAAGATAATGGTTGTTTGTGCTAGTTTAAAGAATAAAAGCCTTGGGAATAAGTGGAGATAGGTTTTTTCACTCCACATTGTTTCTTTAATTATTTAACAATAGAACACATGAAAACAATAATTTTCATTTATTTCACAATCCAGATCATATGTTTTATTTAGTCTTTACTTCTTCATATTTCTGGTATTACATGAAGTTTTATTGTCAGTGTTACTTAAATTGTATGAATAAGCTGTGTTGGCTACTGCAGGTAATTAATTCCTAAGAGTTTGTGTGACGTTTGGATTAAATCGTTTAGTAGTTTCATCCTTAAAGACTGAAGAAAAATTCCCTTTTGTTAATTTCTTAACCCTGATTTCAGGGTTGTGTGTCCTTGTGTCCACATACATACATATATATGTTGTCCACATGTGTATCTTTGTATCTTTATGTTATCCATTTCTTGTTGTGTTGTTAAGTGGTGTTTGGATCACTAGCTTGACACTGGATGAAAGAGAGAAAATAAATTTGCACTTAATATTTAGTTCCTTATTTTTATTGAACTTAAAATGCAGGTCTGTTAGTATAAGTTTGTTATATTTATTTTGGAATGTTTTTGGGCAAATAGAATAAAATTCATAAGAATATCATCTAAAACCTATGATTTTATAAGCTTAAGCTCAACTTTGTTTAAAATATAACACCTGTTTTGTTTTTATAGTGGCTCAAGCATGTTGACGATCAAGGTAGACAATATTACTACAGTGCAGATGGATCTCGGTCAGAATGGGAGTTGCCAAAGGTAATAAACCTTAACACTGAGTTTCTCTGTAAAAGTAGTGGATAAAGTAATACCTGAAAATGGTTACAACAGGTTTATTTTTAAATTTTTATTCAGCTCTTGAAAAGCAGCAAGACTAGTTTTTCCATAATTCATTGAGAATCTTTTGCTTAAATTATTCTGTGACATACATTTATCTTATAACTAAATAATATTGATAATCCCTATTTAAAAGTTCTTTGATTCAGTTTTTCATTGTTCTGGATCCAAGATCCCCTTTAAGTGGCAGTAATGTAAAGAGTTCTCTTAAATTTGTTGAGTTTTCTGCATGAAGTTGGTGTTAAACTTATTTAAAAGAAAAACAACTCAGTATTCAAGTTTATTCTTGTATGTAGATGTGTATTATAGTTGAGTCAGTCGTTAGCAGCATGTAGTAATGAGACCTTCCAAGGTCTCACTGGCTCTCTAAATATAAATGTACCAGGGCTGAGTTTATCTAAAGCAGTAGGTTTCAAAATGGTTGTGTATTTACTACCACTGTTAGTATTAAGATATAAATATATATAAATATGGATGATATCTGAGCAAACATTTACATTTTAATTGGTACCTTATTTTAACATTTTAGAAAACACCTGTGAGTAGCAGATGTATTGTAGTATCAATTATCAGATAGACATTAGTTTCTAAAAAATTTTTCTTTTTCCCAAAGTAAGTCAATTTAAAGAAAAATATTAGTAGTTTAGAGATACATGGATATAGAAAAGATCATTAAAAAATATAGTGCAGTGGATAGAATAAACTATAGTCAGAGGGACAGAAAGATAACAAATATTAAAACATGGTTAAAGGAGATGGAAGATGGGTAGAAAGTTTCCTGTATGCACAAATGAGGAATTCTCAAAGAAGAAAATGGAAGAAGTGGTAGAGAAATAGTATTTTGGAAATATAATTTCTTGGAATTTTCTGAAACTAAAGGAAGGCATGAGTCTTCAACTGGAGCCTTCAGTACTGACCAGAACACAGAAAAATAAAGACATAGTGACAAATTTTGCTGAATCTGTGGAACTTCAGTAGAGGGAGACAATCTTAAAAGCCATCAAAGGGTAGAAAGCAAGATTACCTGTGGTGGCAGTTTGCATCATTTGATCCATTCCTCGCCCACTCCCATATCAGTGCTTTTTGCTGGTACCTTTGTAGTGACCTCTTGCTGTGAATGGGGGCATATTGTCCTGCTGTACCATGACTGAATATAGTCTAGACGTGTGATTTGCTTCCACTGATGGGATGTGAGCAAACGTATCATGAACATGGTATTGAAAAAGGCTTGTACACCAGGGCTTGCTTTTCCACCTCTACCTCTGCTGTGAGAGGGATGTATGGTCCTAGGTAGAGTAAATAAATACATTTTAAGAAAATGAGCCAAGTCTCAGAGATCTGTGGGGCCATACAGAAGACCTAACATTCATTTCATGAGAATTCCAGAAGGAGTGAATAAAGAGTGAGAGGCTGAAAAATATTTTCAGAAACAGTGTTTGAAAATATCTCAGATTTGATAAAAGGTAAACCACCAGATTTACGAAGCTGAGTAAATACCAAACAGTAAGGATTCGAAGAAATCCATATCCAGACACACTGTAATCAAATTTCTGAAAACTAAAGACTTCACCTCCCCCCTCCCCCAACCCTGCCCCTGCAAGAAATATCATGAAAGCAACTCAGTGAAACACAGTACTTTGTGGGGTAATAATGATTTGAATAGCAGAGGATGTGTTATTAGAAACCATGAAGCCAGAAGGAAGTGGTGCAACATTTTACAAATGCGGAAAGAAAAAACTCATGATAGTACATCTAGCAAAAAGATCCTTCAGGCATGAAAGTAAAATAAAGATATTTTCAGATTAAAGTAAACTCAGAGATTTATTACCAACAGTCTTATTCTCAAAGAATTGCTATAAGAAATCCTTTAAAACGGAAGAGAAATGATAAATGAAGAAAACTTGGAATGTTAAAAATGAACAGAGTATAATGGGAAGGGTGAATATCTGAAGACACATTTGTCTTGAGTTTTAAGGGAATATAAGAAGGTATTCTATGCAAATGGAAATCAAAAGAAAGCTGCAATAGCAGTATTCATATCAGACGAAATAGGCTTTAAAATAAAGACAGTTATAAGAGACAAAGGACACTACATAAAGATCAAAGGATCAATCCAAGAAAAAGATATAACAGTTGTAAATGTGTACATACCCAGCATAGGAATATCTCACTATGTAAGGCAAATGCAAACAGCCATAAAAGGAGGAATCAGCAGTAACCTAACAGTAGTGGGGGACTTTAACACTCACTTTGGTCAGTGGACAGATCATCCAGACAGAAAATGAATAAGAAAATATAGGCTTTAAGTGACACCCAAGGCTGGATGGACTTAATTGATATTTATGGAGCATTCCATCCAAAAGCAGCAGAGTACACATTCTCAAGTGCACATAGAACATTCTCCAGGATTGATCACATGCTAGGCCACAAAGTGTGCCTCAGTAAATTCAAGAAAATTGAAATCATGTCAGGCATCTTTTCCAGTCACAGTGCTTTGAGATTAGGAATCTAACTGCAAGGGGAAAAACTGTTAAAAACACAAACACGTGGCGACTAAACTATATGCTACTAGACAACCAATTGATCACTTAGGAAATCAAAGAAGAAATTAAAAAAATTATATCTGACCTTTAAAAAAATTAGAACATTTCTAAGGTGGAGATGTTATCTAGGACAACTGTATTGTGAAGAGGGGAAAGTAGTGTGATAATTGTTGGTAAGGTTTCTACATTTCACTTGAAATAGTAAAATTCTGATACTGGTAGACTGGGAGGAATTAAATACATAATTTGTAATAGCTAGAGTAAGCACTAAAAAACTGTAACGCAAAATAGACTCAAAGAGCTATAGATTAAACTACATTAGTAAAAACTCAGGATAGTCCATAGGAAGGCAGGAAAGGAGAAAAAGGGATGATAAACAGAATATAAAACAAAGCAACAGACTTAAATCCTAACATTTAAATAAATTACATTAAATGTAAATGGTTTAAACAGAGCTTTTGAATATTTTTGAAAATGATAAAAACCATGACCCAATTATATGTTTCTACAAAAAGATCACTTCAAATGTAATAATATATTATATCATGCTGAAGATTACTTATCATATAGTTTATAGTAAATCTCATACTTCATGGTGCCATTGCAGAAGCTTTGCCATTAGAATTAGGTCTTAGACTATAACTTTCCTGTCAATGCTTCTATTTAACAATTAAAAAAAAAGAAAAGAATTGAGACTCAATTGTTCCTTTTATTATTAGAAAATCAGGAGATTTGGCAAACTCAGAACTGTTACTAGTTCAGCAAGTTTGCTGGACATAAAGTCAACCTAAAAACTACCAAATTCTCTAGTAAAAAGTTAATTTGAAAATATGATAAGAATAAAGTTCTTTTTTATATTAGCAACAGAAACAATGCCAAGAAGAATCCTAAGATTATACCTATAGAAAGTTTGTAAGATCTTAAGAAAATTTCAGAGCGTAATTGAGGGACATAAAAGATGATCTGAAATGATGCAGTAGACCATTATGATCTTGGGTTGGGATGCTTAACATTGTAACAGTGTCCCCACTGATCTGTAAATTCACTGCATTTCCATTTACTGTTCCCGTCTCCACCTTTTTTGTTTTTTTTTGAATTGATGCTAAATTTTACTTGCAAGCAAAAGTCTGTGAAGAACCAAAATATTCCTGAGTAGGGTGAATGTCTACTTAAGAATAGGAGACGGGTGGGGTCCCTGCTCTAGTGATTAAGTTGTGTGCAGAGAAATAGACCAGCGGAGCAGAAAAGGAACCTCAGATGTAGCATTACAAATCCCTGGGTAAAGCATGGACTGTACAATAAATATTTAGGAGATTATTGGTTCTTTCCAGGGGAGGAAAATGAAAGAAACATAGATCTTGACTTCTCACCTAATGATTAATTCCAGGTAGATGACAGTTGTAAGTGTAATAAGCAAAACTTTAAAGACTGTAGAATGCTGGATCAGAGAATGTCTTTGACTTCAGAGTAGGAAGCATTTCTTCAATAAGACTGTGTGAGGAAAAACTATAAAGGAAAAGATGAACAGATGTGACTACATACAGTCCAGCAGAATACCTTTTAATATTAAAGATACCATACACAAAGGGGACGACATGAGCTTTGGGCTCAGAAAAGCTACATTGAATTTGTAAAGCTTACAAAGGCTTAGAAACCAAAATATATAAAGAACTTGCTGGTTCTTTATGTACACACTAGTGAGAAAGAGAACCGAATTGACAATAGGCAAAATATATGACTGTCAGGGGAGTGTGTAATTTCCTTGGTTCTGTCTCGTCACAACAAAAATTTTGAAGCGACGGACGTTAAAGCTCTAGGTGTGTCATGGCTCTCGGACAGTGTTACAGCTCTGTGTTACAGCTCAGTGTTATTTAGAAAGTAAAGGAAAATAAATCATCTAGGCATGAGGGCATGCTGACCCAAAAGTGGAGGGGGAGAGAGAGAGAAAGAGAGACAGAGAGTGAGAGAGAGCGTGGGAGAGAGAGACCCTGGGCCCTTTGGCCCCTCTTTTTATATGTTTTTCCCTCCCCACCCCCCGGGCCTGCCCTGTGTAAATTGGAATGCTAGCCAGGAATGCTGTTTGTTCTACCTGCGGTCCTCACTCTGGTCCTCAGACCTTCCTTTGTTCTATTTTCCCGGGCTTTTCCCTTCCTTGTCTTTTAGCCACCACCATTTTGGACGCCTTTTTCCTATTCTAACTACCTAATATGACTAAGCCATACAGAGGAAAGGAAATTCATGAAATAAGTATTTGAAAAGAATTTCCAAGTCACCAGGAGAATGAAAGCAATGAAGTAACATTGTACATAGTATGTACGTTTATTTCCTATAGACAAATGCGTACAAATTCAACAGTACCAAGTAAGGCAGTGGAGAGTGTTATATTCTGCTGGTTGGAGTGCTGTTAGTTACCCAGCGTTCAGAAGGTTAAATTGTGCTGCCTGTGAAACTGCTAGGTGGCGTTTCGCTGGGCTCCAGAGAGCTCTGGTCCTTTGTATCTCAGCACAAAAAGAATTCAGCAAGGGGCAAAGTAATAATAAGATGTGACTATTAGAATAGGACACTGGTGGGGCTTACAAGTGGGTGGGTGAGCGAGTGACAGGTGCTGAGAACTTACTGGGTGGCAGTTTTATAATCAGAGGGAAAGTAGGGAAGGGCAAAAGACCATCTGTCTCCTTCTTGAGTAGACATCATACTTTCATCATCAGCTCCTCCTCCAGATTGGGCAGGGGGGTTTTCTTGTCCCTGCCTGGTCAAGCGAGGGCTGTCATGCCACTATGGAAAAATTACTTCAGGTCTCAGTACAGTGAGGGTCTTTCACTTTGAAATGTCACCTTTCCATAAATCACTGTCTTCTTTATGCAGGCAGAGAGCATGTCCTGGGTATCATTGACTTACTGAGTGCACTAGGCAGGATGTGGGCCTCATGCCACCACTGTTTTATTGTTTGGGGGCCTGTCTCCTGCTTCAGTTGCATGGTTTTGCCACTAAGCAAGCCTGCTTGGTTTTGTGGTTAAGTAAGCCTGCTTTCTTCAGTGATCATTAACGTATTGTGGTCTCCCAGAGCCCCCTAAAGTTCCTCTCTATCTACAGTCCTCAAATGGCATTTCTGAGCTATTTGATTATCCTACTTTACCCCTATCATCCACATATAAGGTAGTGTTATGAAGAAGTGAAGTATTAATGAGTTCGAGCTGCAAACTCACCAACATGGGTTTAGTTTTTTTTTTTAATTGTTGTTTTTTAAATAAAAACATTATTGAGTGAAAAACCAAATTGAAGATTGATACGTGTGATATGATCCCACTTATATAAAATTTAAAAGCCCACAGGTATTATGTAGTTATAGATACATGTTTATGTACTAAGTGTAAAGTTCCTGAGAATGGTGAAGACTGAGTTATATGGTACTGCCAGGCAGGGGTTAATGTGTGTGTTAGTCGCTCAGTCGTGTCCAATACTTTGCCACCTTATGGACTATAGCCTGTCAGGCTCCTCTATTAGTGGAATTCTCCAGGCAAAAATACTGGAGTGGGTCGACATTTCCTTCTGCAGGGGATCTTCCAGACCCCGGCATCGATCCAAGGTGTCTGGCATTGCAAGGCAGACTCTTTATTGTCTGAGCCACCAGGGAAGCCCTTGCTAGCGAGGGGAAGAGGAACGGAATCTTAAAAAACGTGCTCAGGGAACCCTCATATTTTATTTCTTTAGAAATCAGAAAGTTACCTGTCTTAGTTATGTTGGAGCTCCGTGGTGGGTTTTTACTGTAGTTGCTATTCTCTTGTATGTTTGAAATTATTCAAATAAAAATGCAATTAAAATTCTTAAAAGAGGTTTTTTTAAGAAGATTTTTTTAATGTTAAGTTTTAGTCATCTTGTTCAACTAGATGTGTTTGTGTATTTTAACTGGTGTCTTATTTTTCTTTTTCTATAATTATGTGACACTTTATTCTTGTCTTCTGTCTACACTAGATTTTATATCACGTTTTATTTATGCTTTATTTGCTTTTATGAACATACTGTTGCCAAGTAAAACTGTCAACACCTTTAAAATGGTGATTATTACCCAGTTTAATTTTACATTATTTTTGTTGCCCTGCGAAAAGGATTTCTAAACAGTTGTGGTAATTATAAAGTTCAAAAGCTAGGGTAGATATCCATTAAAGTTCATAGACAAGCTTATACACAGCTACACATTTTAATTTTTCCTAACAATGATTGTATTGAAGTGATAATACAGCTCTACCTAATGACTGGGTTTCTGCACTTAAGAAATTTATTTCACAGAATTTTGGGGGGGGAAGCCTTTAATCTTCATCTTTGTTCATTCTATAAATGATCCTTTTGTGAACTTGTGTGACAAAATTGTAAGATTGCTGTTTGTTAGGCAACAGTGAGTGAAAAACATACATCCATGTGACTACCTGGCTTTGGCAAATTCTGATGTGAAAAATGAAGTAACAGCTTTGGGAAACAGTTTGGAGGGCCTGTATGGACTCATTTTGGAAAGTGAAGAAATGACATACTGTGGAGAAAGATGTTGGAAAGTTTTTTAAAATAATAAAACAGTATAAATTATGTATTATTTGAATTTAATAATAAGATAAAATAATTTAATTTCACTGAAATTACAATGAGTCATTAAAATTTAAGATTTACTGGGGTTTTTTGAGAAGTAGGTATTAGGCATACTTTGGTTTCAGGAGAAGAATGTATCCCTTAGAAATAGATGAATTTTCTTTTGTCATTTTATTATAATTTATTATTTATAATATATTAAAACTTCCTGTATGAAACAGCATAACTCTTAAACCTCACGTTTCTCTAATGTTTATGCCTGGTGGTCTACCTGACATTTCAAACATTGTAAGACTTAGAATCTTATTAATAATGTGTTCTTAATTTTATATGTAATCTTTGTTTGGCAGTTACTACTTATCCTTTGTAAGGAGGGCATGACGACCCACTGCAGCGGAGAATCCCCATGGACAGAGGAGCCTGGTGGGCTGCAGTCCATGGGGTTGCAAAGTGTGGGACGCCACTGAGCGACTAAGCACAGCACTTATCCTTTGTACACAACTGATATATTCACGATTGGTGTCTGGCACTAGTACGGTCACTACTGTTTGACTTGGTTACATTTTACCACTTCAGAGAAATAAATAGTAGGTGCTTAGCCTATAAATGGAAAGTAAAAGTAAAAACAAAAAGCCCTTTAAATGTGAATATACTGTTGTGTATGAAAGCGGCATTTTAAAAACAAGACAATAACTGAATACATGTGGATTTTCAAAGTAGAAGGAAGTTTAAAGACTTAATTAGTCTGATGACCTCATTTTACAAATCTTCATAACTAATATTTATTGAGACCCTATCAGGGCAACATTTGGCACTTTTTATATGCTATTTAACCCTCTACTTCTGTTGTATCTGTTTTACAGTGAATGCAATTTAAACTTGGGGATATTAAGTGTTTTGCCAAAACTAACATGAACTCGGTCTCTCCAACACCCAAGTGTGTGAACTTGTGCCAAGTGCTGGTCAGAGATGAGTGAACTCCTGTTAGTGTCACATGGTGAGCTTTGCCTGATGCCACGTGTCACTCGGAGCCAGCATGTGTAGATTCCACTTTTGTTTCTATTATTTATGAGATGTAATTTGTTTTCTTTAGTACAATGCTTCATCTCAGCAGCAAAGAGAAATTATTAAAAGTAGGAGTCTGGACAGGCGGCTGCAAGAACCAATAGTATTGTCAAAGTGGAGACATAGCACCATTGTGCTGGACGCCAATGACAAGGTAGGACATTCTGAGAAGATAAATCTGTTGAGAACTTGGGCAGGTTCTTTATGCTTTGCTTTCTTCTTTGTTGAGTCTCATACCTTGGTGGTGACTGTTTTATTGCATGCCATATCTGTTTGCCCCAGAGTGGGGATTGGTTTTGAAGTTTTCTGGTTTTTGACCTATGGCATAATGATGTATGTATACATGATACATTTGGGCCTGGTGGGTGACAGGTTTTTTTTCATAATCTCATTTTAAAGTCACATATCATTATTGTTTGTCTTCAGTTTCTAAGAGATTTAATGGTAAAGACATTTAATTAACTTTCCCAGCCCAGGGAAGATTGAAAGCCTGCTCCTCCTGTTTCCTTAACAGCTCTCTACTCAAAGTGCTTCTGAGAAGTCATGTTCTCTGTTTGAAATAGGGAGTGGATTTTGATGCAAACATGAGATTGGAAAAGATGTAGAATTTTTAACTTCCTTGTGAGTTACATCTTTACCTTGTGACCTCAAGTCTGGTGATAGAATAGGAAATTACTACAAATTTGTAGACATCAGACATACTGATGTTAAAGTGGTGGTAATGATGTGAGAGTGGCAGTAACACCCTAAAATTAAAATATTTGGCACTGGGGACTCTATTTTACCAATAAGCTCTCTTTCGGCATAGTTAATAGGTTTCCTGCATTTGCAGGCATGTTAGTGAAAGCAGGAGGCCCTCTCCTGAGGCATGTTTCTCTGTGTTTGGATACTTTCAGTCCTAAGTTCATTTTTAAATGATCTCTATCAGTCGGTCAAATAAGTACTTCTAATTTCTGTTTGTAAGGATATTAGGTGGTAGAGTGTAGAGGGCATATTAAAGGAATGAAATTCTGGAGTCTGTGCTATTGAAGGCTTGGAAATATATTAGCATTGAAGTTAACTCATGTAGGTAATAATCCCAGAGATTTTTATTAATAATAAAAATATTCATTTAACTGTAAGAACCAGATTACACTTCAGTGTATACAAAAAACTCCTGTACTATATGTGATGAATGCTCTAGTGCCCAAGCTATGGTTGAACCAACTCTATTGCATTATCCAATGGACTCTAGAATAAGAAGGATGCTTATTTTGCTGATGTAGACTTAAAATTTCTTACCTCTTTGTAATCTTTCTTGAGATTCATTTTCAGTATATTATTAGAATAACATGTGGAGTTCTTATTTCATATCCGTTTTCATCTAATTGTTTCAGAATATGATAATGTGATTTTCTTGAGACTAGACTTATTTTTGTAGAAATGGCTTTTCCCCCCTCTACCTTTATAAATGGGAATCATAGATAATTATTTCATCAGATAAACTCTGTTACTTATCATCATCTTCTAGTATATATGTTTTTAAGATTTAAGATTATAAAAGAGGAGCTATACCAGAACAAGCTGGTGGACTAATACAAGGTCTGTATAACTTGCTAATACTATGTGGGAAATGTTGTTACAATGCTATAGGTCCTAATTCAGTGCCAGACAACCTTGAAGGAGGTAGGTGAGGGTATGTAGTTACCACTCATTTTATTCAGTTACGTATTTTCTAGTTTATGGGTCATCAAATCTTTCCTCTTTTTCTCACATTGTTTTAATATTAGGCACTCTTTGAGAAGTCAAGAAATGGAAAAGCAAAACTTCTGAAGCTGTTGGAAAAAATACTTAAATGAGGCTAAATTGACATTTGGACATTAAATGTAATTTCTTTTTATAAAGAAATATTTGACATGATTTTAATGTTTTCTCTGTTTGTATGTAGGCCTTGGATGTTTGCTTTTAAGGTTGTCCCTTCAAGAATTTTTCCTGTAACATTTCACTGCTGCCTAGTTTCTGTATTTACAAATTGTATAGTTATGAACCTGAAGACTTTTTCCCAAGTAAATGGAGGTTGAATTAACGGTTTTGTATTGTGATTTAATAAAAATTCCCAGGCTCGTCACCAGTATTTTATCCAGTTTCATAAGTATAGAAAAGTAGATGATACAGATGTGAAGATGAATGTCCAGTGAAATGATCTGGCTTTATAGGAAAGTTAATAATAGATGTTGGCATATGATTTTCCTAATTCTCTTTTCCTGAAATTATTCAAAGCTTTTAAGAGAACAGAGAACATTTAAATGGAACTTGGCTGTTGGTACCATTAAAATGTTTCTTTGGTCTTAATCCTCCATGAATAGTATTACTAATACCTGAGATAGAAATCACATACCATTCTAATATTGACAAAGCAGAATTTCTTTGAAAATGCACATTATTGGCTTGCTTCTGTTATATTCTTGTAGGCTTAGACTTTAAAATACTCCTTTTTTTTCTGGTGAGTTAATCTGTAAATCTGAGGTTTCTTCTTTGCATACTAAAAAAAAATCTTTGTTTATTTCTAATAACTGAGGTTAGCTATAAATTAGATTAAATATTAATAGCAATTTAATTAAATACAAGTTCTCATTCTGGCAGTTGCCAAGTAGTTCCTGTGAGTGTTCTGTGTCAGATCCTACCAGGATTCACACCAAGAGCAAATTAATATGTTGACTGTTAACATTTTTATCCACAAGTGTGCAGATTGTACTTATTTTAAATATGGTTAGTTTAAGCCAATGCAGCATCATGATTTTAAGGCAGCATGCCTCATTTCTTTTGAGTAATCCTGTATATGATATTTAAGTTTATAGTAATTGGTAAAAAATATGCCATATTTTATAAACTTTATGTCTGCAGTTTTCACATCTGTACCATATTAGTTTCATAGCTAAATATAGAAGGGAAGTAACTAGGAAAAAATTTTTCTCAGCCTTCCTTATTAAGCTCTCCCTCTATGAGTAGAGGGAGAAATACAATTATATGAAATAGAGTAACATTTTTCATTACTTATTTTTTGTAGGAATCTCCATCTGCCTCAAAACCCTGCTATCCTGAACATGAGTCTTCTCCCTCTTCACCAAAGCACCAAGATACAGTTAGTATGATAGCAGCAAGTAGAAAATATAGTCCAATTATTTCAATCAGTTTCAGCAAATTAATTTTCTCTTAAGTGTAATGTTTAAATATCTCTTGGGCTTCTATAAAATTTCACTGGTCTCTCAAAAAATAACCAGATAATAGGTTTAAATTAAAAATCAGATTTTATTGATTTAAAAATTCCCTGCTTTGTGCAAAATAAGGTACCTTTGTGATCAACTTGTATACCATATTAACAAGGGATGAATTTATGTTTGGCTTTTGAACATAAATGTTAAAGTCCCTGGAGAACACTATCAAGTTTACACAATACCCTTTCTTCCTCATGCCAACAGTCCAAAGGTAAGAAGCACCCTCCTCCTCATTAACGAGCTTAGATGCCCTTTTCCCCTCTAAACCATCAGATGCATCACCCAGCCTATGCCAGGTAATATTGGCAGTACCTAACTCAACCTGAGGTTTCTCCTAAGCTTGGAAAACCGCCGGTGACTTCTCTTCAGTCTTAACGTTGGAGAAATTCTGCTTGACCTCAGTGTTTGCAGGACACCCCTCCCCAAGTCTTCCTATAATTTGCTGCTCCTCCTCTTCCCCTCCAGTGGCTCCATTTCCTTTCAGAAAGGGGGCCTAAACTTCGTGTTGAGGTCTGCGAGACTGTGCCTGTCCTGGGTCCTCAGCCCCGCTGTCTCTGCCCTCTGGCTCTTCAGCTCCAGGGCCTTCATGTGCTAAAACCCGTGTCCCTCACATCTTTGTCCAGTCAACTTCTAGGTCATTCCTTAGAGCTCAGTTCAGACTCAGAATTTTATTCTAATCTTCTAGATTTGGTCAGATTTCCCTGTAGTGGACTTCCCTGGTGGCTCAGTAAAGAATCTGCCTGTAATGCAGGAGACCTGGGTTCAATCCCTGGGTCGGGAAGATCTCCTGGAGAAGGGAATGGCTACCCATTCCAGTATTCTTGCCTGGGAAATTCTATGGACAGAGGAGCCTGGCGGGCAACAGTCCATGGGGTTGCAAAAAGTTGGACAGGACTGAGCGACGATCATTTTCACTTTCATACTTTGCCTGTAGTCCTCTTCATAGCATTTAAGTATATGTTATTTGATTCTGTAAAATAGAGCAACTCTTTTCATTTCTTATTTCTTGTAGGAGCTTCCAACCCTTAGTTAATATCTTCCCCACTAGACAAAGGAAAGCTTCCTTAGAACCAGAGTACTCAGTGCAGTAGAGTTTTGGTGTTCCAGGGAGTTTTGCTGAATGAAGAAATGAAATTTGTAAAGTTTTTTAAAAAACAAACTTTTATTGTTATTTCCTTAATTTTAAGGAATAAGCTTTATTAGGATACTTCTGATTTCCTGGGGGCACAGGTTTTCACAGAGGGTGCTTTCCTTTTACAGGCTCTTCCTCCCTTCCCTGAGCAAGTCTGGTCTTTTGACTCATCTAACGTGTTGTCCACCTGTCCTTCTGATGTTGCTCAGAAGGTTTCACTGCCTCCCTGCTGCTTGTCTTCTCTGTACCTACAGTTAATCCTGAGCTGACTTGTAGGAGGGCTCTGTAGGTCCTGCCCCGACTAACCTCAGCATAACCATATCTCTTCTTTTTCTCTGAGCTCCAAGTCACTGACGGCATCGATGGAGTGAAAGTTGCCTTGTGTTCCCCCATCTCCCTGCTGAGAGTTTAAACTCCAAAGGGACTCACAGGGATAGATAGGGGCTGCTTTCTCCTTTTTTAGTTTACTTTGTTTAACACAGTCCTGGGTACATAAACATCAAATAAAGATAAAAGTGAATGTGATTTTAGTGGTTTTGTCAAGAATTATCATATGAACCTAAGGTGCTGTTACGACAATATGCTTAATTTATCCATCTATCTAGAAAAAGGAAAAAACCTTTTTAAACTTAAGTATGGGTAATATATAACTTCTAAGAAAACTTTTTATAAATTATTTATAATTTGGTAAAAGGGAATTTCTAGATAATCCTAGAAACATGGGTTTATAAATGTCACATGTAGGTTACAAAGGACTGTTTGCAGATTATTCCCCCAGGCAGTTTCCCTGTCTCAAGGGTTTGCCAAGCACCCTGACTGTCCTGGACTCAGGGTCCCCTCTGATGGCCGTGGCAGGGAACTACCTCACCGGGATTCTGTTTCATTCTTTATTTTCTTGCACATGGGAAAAAAAATGGAACAACTCTGTTAATTCTGCCTAAGGCTGTTCTGTTTTCTCATAAGTGTAGAGTGTCCTTCCTCCCATCCCCCAGTTCAGCACCCTCTAACACCGCCCCGCCACCCCCCCGCCAGAGGCTTCTGTCCCCTGAATATCTTCCTCAGCTTCTGCTCCCTGTCCTCCACGTGCCGTGTTTGAACTGAGTCTTACCTGTCTTTCCCACTCATACCCAATTAATATGAGCAAATATTTTCTTAGTTCTTTGAGTTAAAATCTGGTTGGCATAAAGCCTTACTGGTAAGAAAAAAGAAGCTACAAATGTAGAAATGAAACTGACACTATAATCAGTGTTAGTTACTTGGTGCCATCTTTAAATCTCTGCAAATTGCCCAGCTACCTCTCAGATCTCTCTTTTTTTAAAATTAAAACTGTGTTGAAATAATAGAACTAACATACTTTACCGTTCACCCATTTAAACTGTACAGTTTGGTAGTTGTTAGTATTAATATATTCAGATACATGCAACTATTGTTACACTCATTTTAGAATCTCTTCATCACCTCGAAAAGAAGTACTCATCTGTCCTGACCCCCTCTACCTCCACACCCCATCAAGCCCTAAGCAGCCAGTAATTACTTTTTATCTCACTAGATTTGCCTGTTCTGGTCTTTTCATATGAGTAGAATCATATGATACATGGTCTATTTTTACAAGCTTTGTTCACTTGCATTTGATGTCTTCAGTCTCTTCTAATCAAAGCAGACTAAAATTTCATCCTTTAATACAAATTTTAAACATGTTCATTTTTTTCTTGTTTTCTTTCCAGTTTTCAAATACATTATTTTTCATAGTCACCTGAAGTCCTTTTTAGAAATAGGTAGTGTATACATCTTTTAAAAAAATGATAATGTTTCTCTACAGTATGACTAGAGCATGGATTCAGTAGGATTTTGTAGGCTGATCCAAAGACCTAGTCTCTATTTGTCCCAATGTGCCTATGAGAATATGTGTTTTAAAGTTTTCAGTTACTGAATAGTGAATACAATTTTGAATATATAATTCGGAAACAAGCTTTGACCTTATGTTTTCAAACAATGGTATTAAAGTGCTTTACCCACTTTGGAGCAAAGGACATTTCAACACGTTCTTTAAGAAGAGTGTTTAGTGGACAAATTGTCTTAATTTTTTTCCACTGAACATGATTTAGACATTAAATTTTTTTTTAATAAAACTGGTTCTTTAAACATTTTTGTAATCTGGGTGAAACTCACTTAACATAAAATTAGTCATTAACTATTTTAAAGTTTGTAATTCAGTGGCTTTAGTGTATTTACAATATGTGCCTAGTTTTAGGACTTTCATCAGGAGATCCGTACTCATCAAGCAGTCACTGTACATTTCCCTGCCCCTTCTCCCCTCCCCCACGTAAGCTCTAGTTTGAAGATCTGTATGGATTTACCTGTTCTGGAAGTTTCATCACAGTGGTTCTTTTTCGACGTTATATTCTTCCTCTGTGTAGAAAGAATCTTTTTATTACATTATTATAAGATGATTAACTGAAGATATAAGTTTTCTTGGGAGATATTGATTTTGATAGTAACAGTTATTACCCCAAATTGGGAAATGCTTACTTTACTAAATGAATGCAAAATCAGTTACAAATTCTGGAGCCTGCAAAGTGATTATGAACCTGCGGAAGTTTTCCCAGATTACTCAATGGAACAAATATTTTACTGTTTTCTTGCCTTATTAGGATAAGACAATCTTATTACAGTCTTTTGGTTCAACCTTAACCAATTTTGCTAGTTCTTATTAAAACATTCCTGCTTATTTTTAACTTGAAGTTTCCTTTGAAGTATCAGCATATTCAGACTAAGAAATATTTGTGTGTGAGTATGGACAGTTTTTAGAGGACTAAGAAATATTTGTGTGAGTACGGACAGATTTTAGAGGACTTCACAAAGTTTTTATGAAGTTATTTTAGTAAGCTACACAAACACATTGATGGACTTTGATCCTAAGTGGAGAAAAGTACACCAAATAGTATGAAATAAAAATCTGTCTAAATTCCTTCCTCCAAAGCTCACACCTGAATAGCCAAACCTGTATCCTCCTGCTCATCACTTTTATGTCAGATGCAGAACTTCAGTGTTTAAGAGCTAAAGCTTTATTTTCTCCATCACTGACCTTCTCTTACATTTCTTTTTTTAATGCCTTCTTTTATTTATTTAGCTTTAGTTTTTGGCCGTACCACACAGCATGCAGGATTGTAACTTCCTGACCAGGGGTCAGACCCACACCCGCTGCGGTGGAAGAGAGGATTCACTCTCGTTTGTTTGTTTTCGGCTGGGCCGCGTCTTTGTTGCTCTGAGTGGGCTCTCTCTAGTTGCAGCGAGCGGGAGCCCCTCTGGTTGCAGTGCGCCAGCTTCCCACTGTGGTGGCTTCTCTTGTTTCGGGCACAGGCTCTGGGCCCACTGGCTCTTCCCGTTGCGTGCGGGATCTGCATTGTGGCGTGTGGGATCTTTCACTGTTGCTCTGTGGCACGTGGGCGTCTTCCTGGGCCAGGAATGTAGCCCGTGTGCCCTGCGTTGGCAGGTGAATTCTTAACCACTGGACTCAGGGAAATCCCTCTCTTAAATTTCTTAGTAATGTGATAGCACAGCTACTTTGTTTGTTAATTACTGACCGTCCATCACTGACTTTCTCTTATATTTCTTTTCTTAATGCTCTCTTTTATTTTATTTAATTTTATTTTTTGGCTGCACCACACAGCTACTTTGTGGGTGAATTACTTCAGTAAATATATATTGAGCCCCAGGTTGCTGCTAACCACTGTGCTGGGCGCTGTCATACAGCGATGAGCACAGCAGATCTAGTTCCAGCATACAGCCTGATAGAGGGTGAGTAAATTATATGTAATAGTGCTTTGCATTAGGTGCAACACAGGCGAACTAGGGGCCGTAGTCATAAGTGGAGGAGCTCCTACTTGAGGGGTTGGGAAAGCTCCTCTAGAGGATGCCTGGTGGTCCGGTGGTTAAGACCCCGTGCATCCAATGCAGGAGGGAAAGATTCAGTCCCTGGTCGGGGAATTAAAATCCCACATGCTGCTTGTCGCTGCCAAAAAGTGGAAAAAAAAACCCCCAAAACAGAGTGTTCTTGCCACTGAGGGACCCCCCTCTACCCAGCTGCTCAAGCTTGGGAGATTCCCAGCTCTTCAACTCTGTCTTCTGAATCACTCTCACATTTGGCCCCTCTTCACTCCTTCACTGGAGAAGGGAATGGCAACCCACTCCAGTATTCTTGCCTGGAGAATTCCATGGACAGAGGAGTCTGACGGGCTGCAGTCCACAGGGTCGCAAAGAGTTGGACACGACTGAGCGACTAACACCTTGACTCGCTCACAGCCACAGCCCTGGCCCAGGCCTGAGCGTCTCTTGTGGTAGTAACCAGGAGTGTTCCACTTGAGTCCGTTGTCGCCTGCGTCTGCTTCATTCTCTCCGCTGCCTCTGTTTCTTACTAATTCTCCACCTCAGTATGTGGAGAGAACTTAAGGCACTTGGAGCTGATGCTGCTTCGGCCTCTGTGGCCTCACTAGTCTGTCATCTCCATCCGCTGTGTTTCCGTCTAGCTCCTCCTGGTCCTCAGTCTCTAGGAAGCTGCTCTGATTCCCTTCCTTCCTCACAGGAGGAGTTAGGTGTGCCTTTCTCACTGCACTTCTCGTTGGTGTGGTCATTGCTTTGCACCTGTATGCTTTGAATGTGGCAGATTTTGTTCTTATGTTCACGTTGGAGTGCTTGCTCCTTAGAGCGTTAGTGTTGGGTCTTGGTCCCTATGAGAGTTTCCTGGGTACTCTGGGTCCTGCCCTTGAACGATGCCTGTACAGGCACGGTTCTGTGCGGTATCGGTCCATTCACAGCTCAGGTGAGAATCCCTGATCCAGAGTGTCTTTTCCTCCCTCAGGCTCTGGCCATCTGTCACTGCGACTGTCCCTCCCGTTTCTCTTCCTGTTTTGATGCTGGCATTTTCGTCGTGTCTCCGCTTTTTCACCCACACCGTTCCAGCTTTGGTGTTTTTAGTAGGCTTACTCCTGCTCCTGTGCTTACACAACCAGGGCCCATCCTTTCAGATTAATGTTACTTAGTTTCTGGATCATTGAAAGTCCCCCCGCCCGCTTTTGATAGTAAACAGGGAATGTTCTTAATGCCCTGTGCACATTTTAACTGTGTAATTGATGTTTTTATTGAGAGGCAATAGAGAGTTCTTAAGAAAAGAATCAGACTTGGCATATCTAAGGAGAGCCAACCTTATGCTTTGTGAAAACAATTGAAGTAGTATGGATATTTCCCAAGTTCTCGGTGTTCCGAAAGTGGATAATAGAACAGTTTGTCAGTTTTGTCTATAGATGTGATTTTTTCTCATCAGACCAGGCAAGCATTATCATTTAGACATTAGTGAGAAAATACTCAGTATTTATCTCCCGTACAAGAAAAATTTGGTTGTTTTTCCTAATTAAAGTACATTGAGAACATAGTTGAGGTATGAATCAAATAGTTAGAAATAAATTCTGAATTGGGAGTCTTCTTTTCCCTGTGTGTGGATATTGTGTGTATGTTTTAGTTGAAATAAAATTGACTGCTTTGTCCTATGTGTACAGTGCTCACTAATGCTGATGATTGCTGTAGGCATTAACTCATTTTGATTAAATTGATTTGAATATAGGAGGCTAGAGCAGTGAGAAGTGCTTCTTCAGTCCCACCTGGAAGGATGTTAAGATGATATTTAACTTGAGCACAGCAGCTTTTGCCTTCCTAGGGTGTGATGGTAAAGCTGCGTAACTGGTTTTTACATCCACTGACTAATAGATGTAGTTAGTCTAGAGCCCAGTTCACCATGTGATCATATGTTTAATGGAGCATGTAGTGAATTCTTTATGCCACATTAAGGCCAATTCTATGCAGAGTACCAGTTACTTTAATTTATTAAATACAGTCACTGCATTTGTTCCACCTGGTTATTTTTACATTCTGACAAAGTGGGTATCTTAAATAATTTTCAGACTATACTGTTGTACATTGACAACAAAGTAAATAATTCCTTTTCTGTGATATCCTTATAGCATTGTATCCCTTGCTTTGAGTAGAAAGTCATAAATCACTTTTCCAGTGCTGACTTGTAGCGTTCATATGGAAATCTACTTTGACTTTACCTTATGGCTGCTGTTACTTGAGAAGATCAAGTGCTTAATTATAAAAATAACTAAAAATAACCTTTTTTTTAACTGAAAATAACTTTACAGAAGTATTAGAAAATTGTATTTTTAACATATTATACAATTAAACATATTACTACTGACTAATCTTTTCTTTTAAGCTAATATTAGAGTACCAGATCATTTTGATTCAGTTGTATGTAAGAATTTAGACCTCATTGCCTATATGAATGATGTATAAACAGTAATACCTCTGTTCCATACCATAGGGTCAAGAGAAATATGGATTATTAAATGTAACAAAAATTACTGAAAATGGAAAAAAGGTTCGGTAAGTACACAAATCATTAATGATATTTTTATCTGATTGATATAAATAAAAACTATATAAATTATATTCTAGTAGAAGTGATTAATAGTTTCAGAGCATCTCAAATGTATTTTCTAATATTATATATATATAAAAGATTGTTAGGAAGTGTAGCAAAAATTTTATCTTGACACGTTTCTTAGGGTAAGGTTAAATTCAGAAATGATAAGGCAGGCAATTCTGAGCAACTATTAGCTTTATTAAAATTATTTTTCAATAAGTAATAAATGCACACAAAGGTACACAGAATAGTCACATCCAGTCACCAGCCATCAGGTCCCTCCCCAGAGGCAACCAGTTAGGTCTGGTGAGATGTACTGTTTTCCTCCAGAGATAGAGAGTGTATATATATATGCGTAGACCACTTTTAGCGGCCTTCTAACAGGTTATCTTGGAGATGGCTCTGTTTCACTGCATGCACAATTGGCACATTGTTCTAACTTCTGCCTGTTGGTGTTCTCAGTCGTGCCTGACTCTTTTGTGACCCTGTGGCCTGTGTAGCCTGCCAGGCTCCTCTGTCCATGGATTTGTCAGGCAAGAGTACTGGATTGGGTTGCCATTTCCTTCTCCAGGAGCTCTTCCCGCCACAGGGATGGAACTCCTGCATTGGCAGGCAGATTCTTTGTTTCCCCAGAGCCACCTGGGAAGCCCAGAGTTATATGGCTGTATCATAGTTTATTTAATTGTTCTTTGCAAGTATATGCCTGTCTATTGGTAGACATTTAGGACTTTGACATCTTTTGCTATTACAAACAGTATTACACTCAGTGTCTTGCACAACTCATTTTGCGAGTATGTAGCTATGCCTGTAGAATAAACTTTACAGACGTGGAGTTGCTAAGCCATATGCAGTGATCCTATTGATACAGTTCCAGATTATGCCTCAAGGTCCCAGCTTCCAGGAGCCTGGGCTTTTTCTGCACCTTGGCCAGTTCATTATGTTGTCAGACTCTCTGATCTTTGCTACTAGAGGTTAGAGAGAAATTGTATTTTTATTTGCATTTCTTTTAGTGGGGTAGAGTGTCACAAACCATATGTATTTCTTTGTTATTGTTGTTGAATTATCAGTTTATACTCTGACTCTTTTTCTCTTGGGTGGTTGGTTTTTTTAAATTAATTAATTTATTTTGGCTGCACTGGGTCCTTGTAGCTGTGCAGGCTTTCTCCAGCTGCAGCAAGAGGGAACTACTCTGGTTGCAGCGAACGAGCTTCTAATGGGAATGGCTTCTCTTATTGTGGAGTGCAGGCTCAGTAGTTGCAGCATGTGAGCTTAGTTGCTCCACTGCTGTGGAATCTCCCCAGGCCAGGGATCGAACCTGTGTCCTCTACATTGGCAGGCAGATTTTTATCCATTGCGCCACTGGGAAAGTCCAGGTTGTTGGCTTTTTGGGTAATGAATTTAGGAAATTAACTCTTTTTAAGTTATACTTTCTCCGATTAAAAAAAAAAACTGTTGAAATGCTGTGGTTTTAGAGCCAAAGTGTCAGTCTGTTTAAGAAAGAGTTTAAAATTAACATGTAGTCGAGGTTTTTAGATTTGCTTTAATTGAACTGTTTTGTCATATTTTTGTACTTAGAAGTTTGTCTCTTGAGTACTCTGAAATAGCTTTGACAAGTACTGCAGTTGTCTACCGGGGAAGGCAATGGCACCCCACCCCAGTACTCTTGCCTGGAAAATCCGATGGACGGAGTAGCCTAGTGGGCTGCAGTCCATGGGGTCGCTAACAGTCGGACAGACTGAGCGACTTCACTTTGACTTTTCTCTTTCATGCATTGGAGAAGGAAATGGCAACCCACTCCAGTATTCTTGCCTGGAGAATCGCAGGGATGGGGGAGCCTGGTGGGCTGCCGTCTGTGGGGTCACACAGAGTCGGACACGACTGAGGTGACTTAGCAGTAGCAGCAGCAGCAGCAGCAGTTGTCTACCCCTAAAGCTGTTCCTTGGAGAAGTCGGTGAATTGGGTCTTTCTTTCTTTTGAGAATAAGTAGTGCAAGTGGGTCTTTGGCCACGTTGTCTGTTTTCGTTGTCGTTTTTCTCATAATAGTCTTTTGGATTTTCTTCTTTCAGAATACTTTTCCTAAGACTACGTCTATTTCATTATATTCAGATTTATTCATATTTTGTTGTTCACTCGCTCAGTTTTATCTTGACTCTTTGCGACCCCATGGACTGCAGCACGCCCTGTCCGTCACCAACTCCCGGAGTTTGCCCAAACTCATGTCCATTGAGTCAGTGATGCCATCCAACTGTCTCATTCTCTGTCATCCCCTTCTCCTGCCTTCAATCTTTCTCAGCATCAGGGTCTTTTCCAAGGAGTCAGTTCTTTGCATCAGGTGGTCAAAGTATGAGTTACAGCTTCAGCATCAGTCCTTCCAGTGAATATTCAGGACTGATTTCCTTTAGGACTGACTGGTTGAATCTCCTTGCAGTCCAAGGGACTCTCAAGAGTCTTCTCCAACACCACAGTTCAAAAGCATCAGTTCTTACGTGATCAGCTTTCTTTATAGTCCACCTCTCACATCCATACATGACTACTGGAAAAACCATAGCTTTGACTAGACGGATCTTTGTCAGCAAAGTAATTAATGTCTCTGCTCTTTAATATGTGGTGTAGGTTGGTCATAGCTTTTCTTCCAAGGAGCAGGCGTCTTTTAATTTCATGGCTGCAGTCACCATCTGCAGTGCTTTTGGAGTCCCCCAAATTAAAGTCTCTCACTGTTTCCATTGTTTCTCCATGTAATTGCCATGAAGTGATGGGATTGGATGCTATGAGCTTTGTTTTCTGAATGTTGAGTTTTAAGCCAGCTTTTTCACTCCTCTTTCACTTTCATGAAGAGGTTCTTTAGTTCTTTGCTTTGTGCCATAAGGGTGGTGTCATCTGTGTATCTGAGGTTATTGATATTTCTCCCAGCAATCTTGATTCCAGCTTGTGCTTCATCTAGCCCAGCATTTGGCATGATGTACTGTGCATAGAAGTTAAATAAGCAGGGTGACAGTATACAGCCTTGACGTACTCCTTTCCCAATTTGGAACCAGTCTGTTGTTCCATGTCTGGTTCTAACCGTTGCTTCTTGACCTGCATACAGATTTCTCAGGAAGCAGGTAAGGTGGTCTGGTATTCCCATCTCTTGAAAAATTTTCCACAATTTGGTGTGATCTACACAGCCAAAGGCTTTGGCGTAATCAGTAAAACAGAAGTAGATTTTTTTTCAAAGTCTCTTGCTTTTTCTATGATCCTGTGGATGTTGGCAATTTGATCTCTGGTTCCTCTGCTTTTTCTAAATCCAGCTTGAACCTCTGGAAGTTCATGGTTCATGTACTGTTGAAGCCTGCCTTGGAGAATTTCTAGCATTACTTTGCTAGCATATTTTTTCAAAGTCTCTTGCTTTTTCTATGATCCTGTGGATGTTGGCAATTTGATCTCTGGTTCCTCTGCTTTTTCTAAATCCAGCTTGAACCTCTGGAAGTTCATGGTTCATGTACTGTTGAAGCCTGCCTTGGAGAATTTCTAGCATTACTTTGCTAGCATATAAGATGAGTGCAACTGTGTGGTAGTTTGAGCATTCTTTGGCATTGCCTTTCTTTGGGATTGGAATGAAAACTGACCTTTTCCAGTCCTGTGGCCACTGCTGAGTTTTCCAGATCCGTTGGCATATTGAGTGCAGCACTTTCACAGCATCCTACTTCTGTCCTTTATTGTCCCATCTTTGCATGAAATGTTCCCTTGGTATCTCTGATTTTCTTGAAGAGATCTCTAGTCTTTCCCATTCTGTTGTTTTCCTCTAGCTTTTTGCGTTGATTACTGAAGAGGGCTTTCTGATCTTTCTCTGCTATTCTTTGGAACTCTGCATTCAAGTGGGTATGTCTTTCCTTTTATCCTTTGCCTTTGGCTTCCTTTCTTTTCCCAGCTATTTGTAAGGCCTCCTCAGACAACCGTTTTGCCTTTTTGCATTTTTTTTCTTGGAGATGTTCTTGATCCCTGCCTCCTGTACAGTGTCACAAACCTCCGTCCATAGTTCTTCAGGCACTCTGTCTATCAGATCTAATCCCTTCAATCTATTTGTTACTTCTACTGTATAATCGGAAGGGGTTTGATTTAGGCCATATCTGAATGATTTAGTGGTTTTCCCTACTTCAATTTAAGTCTGAATTTGGCAATAAGCAGTTCATGATCTGAGCCACAGTTCCCAGTCTTTTTTTTTTTCCTGACTGTATAGAGCTTCTCCATCTTTGGCTGCAAAGAATATAATCAATCTGATTTCAGTATTGACCATCTGGTGATGTCCATGTGTAGAGTCTTCTCTTGTGTTGTTGGAGGAGGGTGTTTGCTATGACCAGTGCATTCTCTTGGCAAAACTGTCAGCCTTTGCCCTGCTTCATTTTGTACTCCAAGACCAAATTTACTTGTTACTCCAGGTATCTCTTGACTTCCCACTTTTACATTCCAGTCCCCTATGATGAAAAGAACATCTTTTTTGGGTGTTAGTTCTAGAAGGTCTTGTAGGTCCTCATAGAACCATTCAGCTTCTTCAGCGTTACTGGTTGGGGCATAGACTCAGATTCAGTTCAGTTCAGTCGCTCAGTCGTCTCCAACTCTTTGTGACCCCATGAATCGCAGCACACCAGGCTTCCCTGTCCATCACCATCTCCCGGAGTTCACTCAGACTCATGTCCATCGAGTCCGTGATGCCATCCAGCCATCTTATCCTTGGTCGTCCCCTTCTCCTCCTGCCCCCAATCCCTCCCAGCATCAGAGTCTTTTCCAATGAGTAAACTCTTTTCACGAGGTGGCCAAAGTACTGGAGTTTCAGCTTTAGCATCATTCCTTCCAAAGAAATCCCAGGGTTGATCTCCTTCAGAATGGACTGGTTGGATCTCCTTGCAGTCCAAGGGACTCTCAAGAGTCTTCTCCAACACCACAGTTCAAAAGCATCGATTCTTCGGCGCTCAGCTTTCTTCACAGTCCAACTTTCACATCCATACATGACCACAGGAAAAACCATAGCCTTGACTAGGCGGACCTTAGTCGGCAAAGTAATGTCTCTGCTTTTGAATATACTATCCAGGTTGGTCATAACTTTTCTTCCAAGGAGTAAGCGTCTTTTAATTTCATGGCTGCAGTCACCATCTGCAGTGATTTTGGAGCCCAAAAAAATAAAGTCTGACACTGTTTCCACTGTTTCCCCATCTATTTCCCATGAAGTGATGGGACCGGATGCCATGATCTTCGTTTTCTGAATGTTGAGCTTTAAGCCAACTTTTTCGCTCTCCTCCTTCACTTTCATCAAGAGGCTTTTTAGCTCCTCCTCACTTTCTGCCATAAGGGTGGTGTCATCAGCATATCTGAGGTTATTGATATTTCTCCCGGCAATCTTGATTCCAGCTTGTGTTTCTTCCAGTCCAGCGTTTCTCATGATGTACTCTGCATATAAGTTAAATAAGCAGGGAGACAATATACAGCCTTGACGTACTCCTTTTCCTATTTGGAACCAGTCTGTTGTTCCATGTCCAGTTCTAACTGTTGCTTCCTGACCTGCATACAGATTTCTCAAGAGGCAGGTTAGGTGGTCTGGTATTCCCATCTCTTTCAGAATTTTCCACAGTTTATTGTGATCCACACAGTCAAAGGCTTTGGCATAGTCAATAAAGCAGAAATAGATGTTTTTCTGGAACTCTCTTGCTTTTTCCATGATCCAGCGGATGTTGGCAATTTGATCTCTGGTTCCTCTGCCTGTTCTAAAACCAGCTTGAACATCAGGGAGTTCACGGTTCACATATTGCTGAAGCCTGGCTTGGAGAATTTTGAGCATTACTTTACTAGCGTGTGAGATGAGTGCAATTGTGCGGTAGTTTGAGCATTCTTTGGCATTGCCTTTCTTTGGAATTGGAATGAAAACTGACCTTTTCCAGTCCTGTGGCCACTGCTGAGTTTTCCAAATTTGCTGGCATATTGAGTGCAGCACTTTCACAGCATCATCTTCCAGGATTTGAAACAGCTCAACTGGAATTCCATCACCTCCACTAGCTTTGTTCTTAGTGATGCTTTCTAAGGCCCACTTGACTTCACATTCCAAGATGTCTGGCTCTAGATTAGTGATCACATCCTCATGATTATCTGGGTCGTGAAGATCTTTTCTGTACAGTTCTTCTGTGTATTCTTGCCACCTCTTCTTAATATCTTCTGCTTCTGTTAGGTCCATACCATTTCTATCCTTTATCGAGCCCATCTTTGCATGAAATGTTCCCTTGGTATCTCCAATTCTCTTGAAGAGATCTCTAGTCTTTCCCATTCTGTTGTTTTCCTCTATCTCTTTGCATTGATTGCTGAAGAAGGCTTTCTTATCTCTTCTTGCTATTCTTTGGAACTCTGCATTCAGATGCTTATATCTTTTCTTTTCTCCTTTGCTTTTCGCCTCTCTTCTTTTCAGTGCTATTTGTAAGGCTTCTCCAGACAGCCATTTTGCTTTTTTGCATTTCTTTTCCATGGGGATGGTCTTGATCCCTGTCTCCTGTACAATGTCACGAACCTCATTCCATAGTTCATCAGGAACTCTGTCTATCAGATCTAGGCCCTTAAATCTATTTCTCACTTCCACTGTATAATCATAAGGGATTTGATTTAGGTCATACCTGAATGGTCTAGCGGTTTTCCCTACTTTCTTCAATTTAAGTCTGAATTTGGAAATAAGGAGTTCATGATCTGAGCCACAGTCAGCTCCTGGTCTTGTTTTTGTTGACTGTATAGAGCTTCTCCATCTTTGGCTGCAAAGAATATAATCAATCTGATTTCGGTGTTGACCATCTGGTGATGTCCATGTGTAGAGTCTTCTCTTGTGTTGCTGGAAGAGGGTGTTTGCTATGACCAGTGCATTTTCTTGGCAAAACTCTATTAGTCTTTGCCCTGCTTCATTCCGTATTCCAAGGCCAAATTTGCCTATTACTCCAGGTGTTTCTTGACTTCCTACTTTAGCATTCCAGTCCCCTAGAATGAAAAGGACATCTTTTTTGGGTGTTAGTTCTACAAGGTCTTGTAGGTCTTCATAAAATCGTTCAACTTCAGCTTCTTCAGCATTACTGGTTGGGGCATAGACTTGGATAACTGTGATATTGAATGGTTTGCCTTGGAAACGAACAGAGATCATTCTGTCATTTTTCAGATTGCATCCAAGTACTGCATTTCGGACTCTTTTGTTGACCATGATGGCTACTCCATTTCTTCTGAGGGATTCCTGCCCGCAATAGTAGATATAATGGTCATCTGAGTTAAATTCACCCATTCCAGTCCATTTTAGTTCTCTGATTCCTAGAATGTTGACGTTCACCCTTGCCATTTCTTGTTGACTCATTGGAAAAGACTCTGATGCTGGGAGGGATTGGGATTGCTGCTGCTGCTGCTGCTAAGTCGCTTCAGTCGTGTCCGACTCTGTGCGACCCCATAGACGGTAGACCATGAGGCTCCGCCGTCCCTGGGATTCTCCAGGCAAGAACACTGGAGTGGGTTGCCATTTCCTTCTCCAATGCATGAAAGTGAAAAGTGAAAGTGAAGTCGCTCAGTCGTGTCCGACTCTTAGCGACACCATGTACTGCGGCCCACCAGGCTCCTCTGTCCATGGGATTTTCCAGGCAAGACTGCTGGAGTGGGGTGCCACTGCCTTCTCCTATTGGGATTGGGATTACTGTGATATTAAATTGTTTGCCTTGGAAATGAACAGAGATCAGTCTGTCGTTCTTGAGATTGCACCCTGGTACTGCATTTTGGACTCTCTTGTTGACTTTGATGGCTACTCTGTTTCTTCTAAGGAGTTCTTACCCAGAGTAATAGATATAATGGTCATCTGAATGAAATTTGCCCATTCCAGTCCATTTTAGTTCACTGATTCCTAAAATGTTGATGTTCACTCTTGCCATCTCCTGTTTGACCACTTCTAATTTACCTTGATTCACAGACCTAACATTCCTGGTTCCTATGCAGTATTGTTCTTTACAGCTTCAGACTTTACTTCCATCACCAGTCACACTCACAACTGGGCACTGTTTTTGCTCTGGCTCCATCTCTTATTCTTTTTGGAGTTATTTCTCCGCTCTTCTCCAGTAGCATATTGGGCACCTACCGACCTGGGGAGTTCATCTTTCAGTGTCATATCTTTTTTGCCTTTTCATACTGTTCATCGGGTTCTCAAGACAAGAATACTGAAGTGGTTTGCCATTCCCTTCTCCAGTGGACCGTGTTTTGTCAGAACTCTCCACCATGACGCTTCCTTCTTGGGTGGCCTTACAGAGCATGGCTTATAGTTTCATTGAGTTAGACAAGGCTGTGGTCCATGTGATCAGTTTGGTTAGTTTTCCATGACTGTGGTTTTCATTCTGTCTGCCGTTTGATGGACAAGGATCAGAGGCTTATGGAAGCTTCCTTTTTGGAGAGACTGACTTTTTCATACTCAGTTATGTTAAAATTCATGGGTCTGTGTTGCATTTTGCATGAATCTTTTTACCTGTGCATAATTTTGTAGCATCTTGTAGGTCATTTGGAAAATACCAGTTTATGAAGTTTGCTGAGTTTTCAAATGTTGCCACATTTTATTTTATGATATCAAAGAATCACAAATCAATATTATCATTGTCAGAGTCACTAAGTTTTGGAATATTGTCAACCTTACCGTGGCACAAGTGCTGAATTTTCCAAAATTCTGCTTTCTGTTTGACAGCTTTGTTATTGTCAACATATACTATCATTTATTTTCCTTGAAATGACAGGCTCTCTTCATCTGTTTTTGAGATAATGTCTACCTGCCAAAAGTCAAGTTTAAATAATCACAGTGTATCACAGCCAGTTGTTTTTTTTTAGGGAAAAAAAATTGGTTCCATGAAAAAAACGTGACTAATTTCTGCCTACATCTCAGTCACACAGACCTCAAGGGAACTATCATTCAGTCAGTATTCAAATATCCATTATTTATCCTGAGGTATACATTCCACAGTTTTTCTGATTTTGAAAATTAAACTCAAAAAGCTTATTTAAAGTGGAAGTGTATTTGAAGTGGAAATATATTTTAGCATTTTTCAGAGAGGTTAGTAGATACTATCTAAATAAATATAAGATTGAGTATAAAATAAATTTAGAAATGAAAATAAATCCTTCCAAAATATGTTGTTCACTGAAAGAAAAACGTACTCAGAGTGAAGCACAGAGCAAAATCCAGCTCAGTTTTAAAAGAGACCTCTGAAAAACAATTTAGAAAAATTAAAGGCATATCAAAGGAATATGAGAATATCCATTTCCATAGGGAAAGTAGATAGTTTCAACTAAGGGGGATCACTAACATCTTTAAAATGATAAAGCCCTATGCATCAACTCACAGTGAAAACCTAATCATTAGAAATAGTTCAAGTAAGTAGCATAATGACTATTAGCAAAACAGGAAATAAAAGGAAAAATAGAGACTCCGTAGGAATAAACTTTATTTTACTTTTCAAGGTCAGGTAGATGTAAAATGTTGTAAAATAATAAAGTAGGTGTAATTGATAGATACTGAATTCTACATTCTGCAAATGGAGAATAAGCCTTCTTAGGAGTGTCTATAAAGTTTTCACAAAACATGCCATATGTTTGGCTGTAAAGTAAGCCTTAAATTCCTGTATATTTGATGTTCATTTTAGCCTGCCAGCAATTAAATCGCCTAAAAGGTAAACATTTTTACCTCTAGATTAGAGATTGAAAGAGAAATGAGGCCTTTCCTTTACACATTTCTGTGCTCAGAATTTTGATAGAGTATGTGTGTTGATTTTGTAATTTAGAAAAGTTTTTGAATGCCTCATTTTAGTAACCTTAGTGATGATCATTCAGCATGGAATTTAGAATGTACCTACTGTCTAGTCCTTACCTAGTGCAGCCTCATTAGGGGAAGGGCGATAACTAAGACATATAAAACAATCTACAGTGAATTAGGTAAAATAATCCTGTTTGTCTACTCTTTGAGTGTGAATAAGAATTCTTGCCAAATGTAGCGTTCCGTTCATATGATTTTGAATTAGTGTCCTTGGTCACAGATGTGCTTGCTAGATTAGTCCCATCTGAACATGATTAAATGGGTAGTTATTCTGATAATCTGTATCTCTCATTTACTTCATTTGCTTTGGGGATATAAAATATTGTAGTTTCCATTTGAATTATATCCCCAATAAAGACAATAAGAATGTCAGTAATGAGCATAAATCGTGGACCACATTGATAACAGTGAAGTAGATTTTAATTTTTAAGTTTGGTTTGAAAAACAGGATATGGAGTTCTCATTGGCCATCTTTTCATTACAGAAAGAACTGGTTGTCTTCTTGGGCCGTTTTGCAGGGTTCATCTTTACTCTTCACCAAAACCCAAGGAAGTAGCACAAGTTGGGTAAGTATTTCTTTTCTTTGGAGGCTTTACACATTTAAATTATGTGGACAGTATTGCACTTGAATTTCATAAGGTAGTCCAGAGTCCTTAACTACTGCTCATGTACAAATAAATGAGGCTTTCTTAGTTAAAGATGCATTTTGACTCATAAGACAAAGAAAAGGGCCACTTAGAAAAGTTGACTTGTACAAATACCAAAAATTATAATTTGTGACATACCATAATAGGTTAACATTTTTTGAATCCTGAAAATGTATGAGATACTGTTCTAAGTATAGAGGATGGTGTGTGTGTGTGTTGTGTGTGTGTGTGTGTGTGTATATATATATATATATATATATATATGTATTATTCTCTTAACTCTGGGGGAATACTGTTTGTCATCCCCTCTCCCTCTGTTGGAGATGAGGAAAGGAGGTGTGAAACAGTTCAGTGACTCGCCCAAAGTCTTAGAGCTACCTAAGTGACAGATCTGGGTACCATTTTGGCTCCNTATATATATATATATATATATATATATGTATTATTCTCTTAACTCTGGGGGAATACTGTTTGTCATCCCCTCTCCCTCTGTTGGAGATGAGGAAAGGAGGTGTGAAACAGTTCAGTGACTCGCCCAAAGTCTTAGAGCTACCTAAGTGACAGATCTGGGTACCATTTTGGCTCCAGAGTCCGTGCTTTGAGTATTTCCAGAAAGATTGAAATTAAGCTAATGTCTTTCGTCTGCTTTATATCCTACCTTAATGAATATTTCTTAAAATTACTCAATTGCTTTAAAATGACTAGGACCTGTTGGCCTTATCTTTGATAAAAGAAAAATCCGTTTGTAAAATCAAAGCAAATCTTAGTCACATACCTTTACAGTCATGTAACATTGTTTAGAGCATGCTAGTCCTCAAATACCATGATGTAGTAACCTCCAAAACTGTTGGATTGAGTGCAGATAGGAACTTTCTGGAATATTTCTTCTCTTTTGCTTCTCTGATGCTTTGATTTGCTCTCTGGTCTGCCAGTACAGTGAAACTGACCTGTGATACGCTTATCCATATTAAATTAAAAGATTGAAATTTTTATTTGACTTATCTTAAAGTAAATTGATAATTATTTTTCCTTGTCACCTGAGGTGAACATATGGTACTTTTTTGTTATATTAACTCATTTCTAGAAGATGATGCATTTATTTATTCTTCCTACTGGTGGCTCAACTTTTATTTGAAATTGAGTGAAGGAAGTGAATGAAAGCAATGGAGAAGCAATTAGAGATTAAAGTAATAAAAAAGTTCCTGAAGAAAGTTGGATAATGATCATTTATTTGGTAATTACCAATCCCTAAAGATTGCAAGTTGTAGTATATACAGATAAAACAAGTACATAGATCACTGTGGTAAGTGAGGCATCATTGAGGTAGGCAGATATGTCTGTGCTGCTAAATTTGCCTCAGTCGTATCTTACTCTTTGCAACCCTATGGACTGTAGCCTGCTAAACTCCTCTGTCCATGGGATTTTCTAGGTGGGAATACTGGAGTGGGTAGCTGCTTTCCTTTTTCGAGGGATCTTCTCCACACAGGGATCGAACCCATGTCCCTTATGCCTCCTGCATTGGCAGGCAGGTTCTTCACCACTGGTGCCACTGTGACTTAAAGAAAATGGATTTTTTTTCTAATTAGGGGATGTTAAGTGAATACCCCAGCACAGTAGCATTAGTATAGACTAATGGTTGCATTTTAAGAAGGTCTCTTGAAGACTTTACATAAATCAGAACTCATAATTAAAACTAATGCCAGCGGAGGGCGTAGGGTATTTCTGTTCATCATCTCAAGTTGAGTTACTGCATTACCATGTGATAATAGCAGAAACATAGTTTAAAATTCACTGAGCTCACCAATTTTGAAATTGTGAAATTCTTAATAGCGTTTTAACTTTCAGTTCAGTTCAGTCGCTCAGTCATGTCCGACCCTTTGCGACCCCATGAATCACAGCATGCCAGGCCTCCCTGTCCGTCACCAACTCCTGGAGTTCACTCAGACTCATGTCCATCGAGTCGGAGATTCAGTATTTGGGTTTTTGCCTTCAAATGAAATTTTATTAATATATTGTCAGTAATACATTATGATAATCATTTCAGATTGATAAAATTCAATAAAACATAGTCACACTGTGTTTTATAGTCTTAAAAACTAAACAGATGTGGGATATGATAAAATGCTTGATTATGCAGTCAATTCTTAATTTTTATTATATGGCTAACTAAAAAATCTCAAACCACCTTGCTTTTCCTTCCCATATGTAACATATAATAAGGGAATTGAAACTAATTTAAGTGGCCTAAGTAAAAGCAAATAAGATTATTCAAATTAAAAAATGTGTAAGTATATATAATATATTTTGGTGTATATAGGACTCATAAATATTAAAAATTGAGGAAATATGCAAGATGCTTTTTAATTAACTCTGTAATTAGGATTGTTCACAAAGGATTTGAAAGACTCCTAGCTTTATTTCTCTACTCAGTCACCAGCTAGATCTATCACAAGTAAAATGTGTCCTGTTTATACAGTGAAATCACGTCTTACCTGAGGCTGGCATGTAAGCCAGAAAGACGAGAATCATCTCCAGTGAAGATTTCCCTTGAGTGTAACTTAGGAAGATGCTGTCAGGAGTTAATCTCTGGCAGAGTCAACTTTTCCCATTGCTGTTGGAAGACATTATGTTTCCTTCACTTGGGCTCAGATGGTTTGTTCCAGGGCAGTGTTGGAGACGTATGATTCCTTACAGATTAGTTTCACACTAAGTGCAAAAACCTCTACTGATATCCCCTGGAAGAAATAGCCAATTCAGATCTTACACTCACTCCTGGGCCTATACGCATTGATGGGATGCTGAACAAAACCATCCATACTATTTGAGCCTCTGTTTTTAGAAAACTGTTCACGCTTTATATTTATTTTTGATTTCATGGGTAGTTAAGATGGAGCAAATGAAATGTGCACATGCTGCCTGTAAGATAATATACCAGTGCCACATCCAGTGCAGAATCCAGCCAGCCTCTCCTCCTCCTTTGGGATGGGTAGATGTCGCTTGTTTCCTGGAAAGTATTAGTTGTCCCCTGGGTTGTTAGATCAGTAACTTAAATTCTACCTGTCTTTTTCTTACCCCCTTTCACCTTATTTGCTCAGCGGGTCATGGCAACACCCCCGCCTCCAGCTCGCCTCCAGGCCTCACCAGGCATTCCCTGGGTGACAGCCTTGCCTCTGGTAGAGAGCCACAGTCCCTGAGTCCCTGGAGAGAGAGCCACAGTCCCTGAGTAAGGGGAAGGCGGGCTGGACGGCAGGGCCTCTCCTCAGAGAGACCGTAGACAGGAACCAGAGTACGTGGCCCGCCAGCCACAGGGAGGAGGCTCAAGGCTTTGTGAGGAGGGGCTGTACGACTCCTCTCTGTTACCCCCAAATCTTCCCTTGTGAATATAAGGGAGGACAGGTCTGTTCAAAGTAAGTTAAAAGCATTCATCTCAAAGATAAGTGTGAATTTGATAGAATGACAAAGTCAGACAATACCCTGAGGTAAATTCTAGGGTTTTGGGGAATGTTTTGGAGACGTAGCTTTGCCTGTGCTGTGTCTGCTTGCAGAGTTGTATTTTTGTCCCGCCTGGTTCCATTATGGTTTTCTCTTGTATGTCATTTTGCCATTGTGCACTGTAATGACATCGTCATTTTCTTCCCTCTTCCCATCAAGTCATTCTGCCAGCAGGGCTCAGTCTCTGAGCTCCTGCTCTCGCTGCTTTCTTCCTGGAAAATCTCTGTCCGCCGCCGGCCTGCTGTCGCATATGTAAAATCTGATCCTGTTTCCGCTGTCACTGTATGTGTTCTTGTTGCATGTCCCTTGCCACAGTAGTTCTGTTTTCTTTTCCATGAATGCATTGGGGCGATGACTACAGTAGAGAAAAGCAGGACAGGATTTTGAGAAATAATGGATAGCAAACATAAAATTTTGCTGACCACAGTAGAGCATTTTTATAGCATTCCTTGTCATGTCATTGTATTTGGTTACTGTAACTTATTTGGTTGGTTATTTATATCTTAGCTTATAACTATCTACCAAGCATGTCATGATGACAAGTTAAAGTATATTTAATTTTTATCATTTGTTAAATGTATCCATTTAAGTTTTATAACTTTCAAAATACATCAGATTTGCTCAGAAAGTTATCTGTGCCCATCATAGCTTTGTGATTTAATTATAGTGATTTTTAAATTACAATGTGAATTAATTTTAATGTTTTTTGAATGACAAAAGGTATAAACGCAGAGGCTCTGCGGAATATTAAAAATTTGTTTTGTGATTTTTTAATTGTTCCACTAGTTCCATGAAATAGTCTGAATTTTGTTTTGATTCCACTAATAAATCCCATATAATACCTTGAGTTTTTTTTAGTTATGTCAGCTATAGTATTTAAGACCAGCTGAAAAGATGTGGTAAAAGGGAACAGATGAAGTTGAAGCATTTATTAAAAATTACAAATGTTATCACTGACGTTATGAATAATGAATAAGTTATCACAAGGTTGGTGGGTAAGATTCATTTCTGATGACAAATAGAGTTTGAAAATATTTTAGCAAGTGAGATTTTCTATAACAAATCTTTATGAACTTGAAGATTACAATTCATCAGCCTGTTCGGATTTTTTAACCCCCCAAATCCTACAGTAACATAGGAATGCTATTTTGTATTCTCAGTTAATAGATGAAACAGAAATTTAAGTTAATGATGGCAATATATAGAGTAGGTCTGTATCTAACATACATTTTTCTGCTGCTTACTAACCTTTTCCTTATCTGGTTAACAAAATATAATAGCCAACTAAGTGCTGCTGCTTCTCAGACCACCCATGTTCACTGTCTCCCTGATCTATTCACCTTTCCTCCTTCAGTTGTTGAGGCTTTAGAGCATCTGGCTCTACTTTTATTTCCAGTAAAGGCTGAATAAAAGAACATGGGGCTCAGGATTTTGTTTTTACAAGTTATTGGTAGTTGTTGACAACATAAAGAGTCAATAAGGAAATAACCTTTGAAAGTACAGAATCAGGTTTAGAGAATGTTTATTCGGTGGAAAAGAACGTGGATATCTGCCAGATGTTATTTATATGTATATAAGAATATGACCTTTTGAACATGTCATTTTAGATAATTATGGATAGTTTAGAATAAATTCAAAAAAATAGAATTGCTCAGTCACAGTATACACGTGTTTATAAATTTGAAAATATAGTATTAGCAGTTTTTCCTCTCCAGGAATTCTGGTTTATAGCCCACTTGCAAATGAGGGCCTATTACTCTCTAGCCTCACCAATGTAATTTTTCATCAAACTTTTTATTGTTGTTTTTATACTAATGGGTGAAAAAAGATTTTAGCGTGGCTTTACTTTGTATTTTTCTTATAATGATGGAGGTTGAGTCATTTTGTTTCCTTTTCAATGAACTGTATGTAATCGTCTTACAAACATTTTTCAAGTAGGAATTGTTATTTTATGATATAAAAAGAGAAGAATTGAGGTAACCCCCTGTTTCGTTTATTGTTAATAATACAAAATTGGTCTTAATTCTTCTTGGATACATGTATGTACATGAATATAACAAAGGTTTTTCCTTTTTTCCGAAACGAAGTTTGGGAGTAATCAGTCCAAACCAGAGTTCACGGTGGACCTTAAGGGAGCGACCATCGAAATGGCTTCAAAGGATAAATCCAGCAAAAAGAATGTATTTGAGGTAATAAATTATTGTCTAAGTATAATCCCTATTCTTAACCATAGTAATTTTATGTTCTGAGTTATTGGGGAAATTGTCTTTCAGTGTGACTAGTTAAGGCAGAGTTAGTCATTAAGTCAGTTTGTATTTAACTTTTAAGTCAAAAAAGCTGGTGTAAAGATCTAGCTTTATTTGCGTAAGTGATTAGATCTCAGACTTCATATTACAAGCCTTTGTTCTAAGTCTTCAGTTTCCCTAGCAACAATAAAAGGTGTGGTTCCCTTTACTCACAAAATCCAATATTAAAAAGTAAGTTAAAGCCTTCCCAGTGTCATAAAAAGCTCCCCACAGTAACACATACTTATTGCTGCCCCAGACTCAGTAGCCCAAGAAAAGATGCACGTTGTTTGCTCAGTTTGGCCTGCCTGGAGCGGAGTGGTGGTTCTGACCGCACCCAGGTCCGGGCACCAGGCTTCAGTCGTCCAGCAGCTTGAGTGGGGCTGAACAGTCTAGTTGCCCTCTCCGGGCTCAGTGCTCGCTGCTGGCTGGGCTCCTTCTCACTGGCTCTCTCCTTGTTCAGTGGAGCGACTCCGGGCTTCTTCACATTCAGGGTTCCCAGAGGGCCAGAGTGGGAGCCCCAGGGCTTCTTGAGATCTGGATGAAGAGTCAAACACCAGTGCGCTCTGCATCTTAAAGCAAGCCAGGTGGCCAGCCGAAAATTCAGGGTTCCCCTGCTGGTGGAGGAACCGCGGTCACACTGTGTGTGTGGAAAGCAGAGGGGTGTTCAGACCAGCTTTGCAAATAGCCTTCCTTTAGAGCCTCCTGTCTCAGGCCTTTCCTCCTGTTGTCCAGGGGGATTGGAAGAGTTGACGTTTCCCAAGTGGAACGTAAGTGTTTCTGTCCTGTTGATTTTTACTCCTGATGAATGTGCCTTCAGTACCAAGGGCTGCTAGTCTCTGTTGTCAAATGTTTCCTCTCTTCCAAGACTCACAATAGAGATGTTGCAAGTTTATGCATTTAAAATAGCACTTGTTTCATGTAGCTGAAGTTAACATCTTCTGAAAATTATTTCCCCACTAGATTATCCAAAAAGAAGAAAAAATTTTCAAGCAGAGACTGCAATTTTTGCTTATTTTTATTTTTTAGCATGTATCAAAAACTTTCGTTTCATTCATTTTTAAAATTAAATTATTTATTTTAATTGGAGGCTGATTACTTTATAATATTGTAGTGGTATTTGCCGTACAGTCACATGACTCAGCCATGGGTGTACATGTGTCCCTCATCCTGAACCCCCGTCCCACCTCCCTCCCCATCCCATCCATCCCATCCATCCCTCAGGGTTGTCCCAGTGCAGCCGTCCAGAGTGCCCTGTCTGAGGCATCGAACCTGGACTGGCGATCTATTTCACACGTTTCAGTGCTATTCTTAAGTGAGAACCTCTAACAGAACAGAGTATCTTACGTGCGGTGAATATTCACTATTGATTGATTGCTTGGCCTACTCGCTAGGAAGAAATTCAGGGAAGGAAGTCGCTGTTTCCTGAAGTAGCCTTGTTTCATTCCAGAATGAAGAGGGTCCCATGGCCAAATAAATTGGGGAAATAGTGTGTATTTTATTCCTCTGTTAGACAACCACAGTGCACCCTGGAGGAACAAAACTCCAAGAAGTCTGGAAGGATAGAGTCTTGTTCAGATCTCCTCAATCCAGTATTTTCTAAATTAACATCACATAATGAATCCTTCATGTATTTTTTGAGGGATATCTTTTTAAACATTATTACAGGAGTTGTTTGAGGAATATATTTCAGAATGTTGTTTGAGAAGCATTGCCATATGTTCCTCTGGGAAAAAAGGAGATCAAACATTCACCAGCCAGAAAATAGAAGGAATGCTCTCTGTGGCTAACTCAAAATCCTTCTTCAGTTGAACCAAGGATGTCATATGTAAATTTGTTATCACATTCATATAGAATCATACATAGTATCCTTACTTTAGTTCGTTCATGGTTTGATAGCTCAATAATGTTTCTATCTAAAGGGGATGTGAAAATATATTGTCTGTGCCCTCTCTTTGTACTAAGTAGGAAATATTGAAAGTCTAACCCTTCTATATTCCCTATCTACATTTATTTTTTTTAACCAGAGAGAAAAAATTTCTCAAGTTTATGTAAAACTATCATAGGTTTTATTTCTTTACAAATTATATTTCAATTCTCATTCAAAATGCATAGCCTAGATACTTGAACTTGTTTTTAATGATGACATATATAAGATTTCAGCAAGTGTTGTGGTGTTTGTGTGATAGTTTGGTATCCTAAATTATTAGCTTTTCGTTGAGAATGTATTGTGAGAAAAACATCATGTTTTGTAAAATAATTCGGCTGGTATTATTTTATACTAAAATAAAGGATAATGGCATCACTGTGGAATCTTAACCTTGCATCCATTAATATAATATATGGCATCTCATCTTCTGCTGGTGGTTTAGTAGACTTTGAATTAAATCCATTTACTTGATTGAAAGGACTAACCACATATATATATATTTTTTTTCCCTTCTTTAAAGCTGAAAACCCGTCAAGGAACTGAATTGCTGATTCAGTCTGATAATGACACTGTTATCAATGATTGGTTTAAAGTTCTCAGTAGTACTATCAGTAATCAGGTATGTGTTTGACTTAGGGGTGTTTTTTTTTTTTTTTTTTTTTTTTTTAACTCTAGAGCTGTTTAATCTTTCTTCCTTTTTTTTTTGGCTATTTATTGTATGTCTAGTTTCCAATTTATGTGTGAAAAAATACTTTTAAAAAATGCATATTTGACATGATAAGTTTAGCAATTCCTAGGGCCTGATGGGGCTTTCCCGTTGGCTCAGTGGTAAAGAATCTGTTTGCAGTGCAGGAGACATAAGAGATGAGGGTTTGATTGCTGGGTCAGGAAGCTCCCCTGGAGGAGGGCATGGCAAACCGGCTCCAGTGATGTTGGCAGGAAATCCTGTGAACAGAAGAGCCTGACGGGCTACAGTCCATGGGGTCGCAAAGAGTTGGACATGACTGAACGACTGAGCCAGGAGCACATGGGAGGCTGATGAGTGATTTAGCATGCAAATTTATAGGATGTTTGCCACCAGTAGATTTCGCGTAACTGTCACATGAGGCATTGGTTCAAAAAGCAGTTAGCTCCAGAGGCAGGGCCAGCCGCTATGCCTAGTCGGCTCTGTGGTCATCTTGTCATCAACTGGATGTGCTGGAAATCATTCCGCTTGGTGGAAACTGGTACTGAGCAAAATAGTGGGATGAATGAAGTTGTCTGGTCATCCGCACTTTCTCTTTCCTAGTACCTTTTCTGCTTACAGTACCCTTGTGTTCCTGGAAAATTGTATTATGTCTAAAAGAACTTCATATTTATATTCTGAAGCTGAGTCAGTAAGAGCAGTAGTGAACAACTTGAAGCTGCACTTTCTTAGACTGTATTCCTACCCCCTCAGCATGTGGGTTCATGGTTCCTGGTTAAGGATCATGTGTCAGTGACAGAAGTGAAAGGAAAGCGGATACTTAGAAGTGGATACTTATAATGATTTTAAACTAAATGGAGACAGAAGGAAGTTGGGGAATCACTGGCTTTAGTAGAGATTGAGATGTGTCTCAGAGACTTTGTTGGTAATGCTTCATTATTAACAAGGTTTGTGTTCATACTTAAGTGTTCTCTTTCTGTGGGTCTCAGTTTTTCTACTTAAAAAAAAATTGGACTGGATTGTCTCCAAGTATCCTTTTATGCTCCCAAATTTTGTCATTCACCCAATTTAGAACACTCAGATTTGAAATCTGATTTTTTTTAACTCTTCCACGTCCAACTTTTATTCTTCTAGTAAATTATTCACCAGTCTAGATGTGAATTCTTCCTTTGCAGTCTGTAATACTGTATGAAGTTTCTGAACCTTGTCCCTTTTCATTTATTTCTGAAACCATGGACAGGTCTTTTATACTAAGAGTAACCCCTGAACAGTTTTCGTTATTTCATCTCACACCATCCCACACCAATCCATTCTTAATGCCACTACAGCATGAAACTTCCTTAGTCACTTTTATAATCCTCTCCTGCTCAGAAACCTGATATGATTCGTATTCAAGTTCAACAGCCTGAGCCCAGTCTGTCTATCCAGATGTACCTTTTCCTCTACCCAGAATGGGCTTTCTGCTCTAGTCACAGTAATCCATTCACTGTCCTTTGAAAGCAAGGAATGCTGCTGTTCATTTACCAAACGTATGAGTGTCTTAAGCACTGGGATGTAGCAGCATGCAGCCAGATGCACAGAGCTTACAGTCAAAGGCAGATTACTGAAGACAGACAGCCGAACAGTTAATATAATGAACGTATAAAGACTCTGATTAGGTAGAAGCTAATGCTAGTGGAGGGATCAAGGGAGGCCTTGCGGAGAAAGTGGTTTTTTAAATTAAGGCCTCCAGCTGGGAATAAGCCATCTGAAAAGGAAGGACTATATTATTGATTATAAAAATTTTATATGTATACTGTTTGCAGAGTAGCAAAAGATACTGAAGGCAAGAGATGGGCAAAACTTCTTCAGGGAGAAATGCAAAACTTTATTGAGAGACATTGCCAAATCCTAATTAAATGAGAAGTATATTGTGTTCATGGATTAAAAGATTCAGTTATATAAAGATAGAGTATTCTACCAAATGATTTGTACATTTTTAGGTTTGAGGTATTTGGATCTCCTTCAGAATCCCAGTAGGTTTTCTGATAGAACTTGACAAGGTTTTTCTAAAATTCATTTAGAAATGCAAAGGGCTAAGGATATGCAAGACACCCTTGCAGAAGACTTGCAGTTTCGTATGTCAGGCCCTGATAAAGCTACCTATCCATAATGGGAGAGATACACAGACCCATGGAACAGAATAAAGAAGCTGGAGACAGACCCACATACCTTTCAGTGTGCCAGGACAGGGCACGTGCTGGTCAGCTGGAGGCCCAAGGAGAAGCCGGAGCTTTACCTTACACTGTGCACAGAAATGGATTCTTGGTAGAGTAAGGATCTCAGTGAAAGGCAGAGCAGTGTTTTCAGTTTTGAGAATTCAGTCTACTTTTTAACTTGTAAAAGTAAACTTAGTTAGGCTTAAATGAGTTCTAGGGTCTGGAAGTAATGATGAACTGTTGACACAACGTGCAGTTTTAAAAGACTGTTGCTGTGAAACAGTTAAGGTGCCACTGCATGTAAGCTTTGTCTGTCCTGTTATCAACGATGTAGCCTCATCCTGATCTGTCAGTGCAGATTATAACCTGACCTTCTAACGGTTATTACTGCTACTTGATCAAACGATTATTACTGTCACTTGAGGCAAGATAGTGTCACTATTAGTACAAATCCATTATCCTTGTGAATTATCAATAATTTTTTTCTTTATTGAAATTCAGAATTAATGCCATCAATGGGGGAAAAACAGTATTTTTTATAATTTTTATCAAATATCTAAATCATGGATTCTGTATAATAAATCGTTCCTTAAAGTCATTTGGAAGAGTTGATCACTGATCATTCTGAGAATTGCATCTAAAGTAATCGTAAAAGTAATATGTGTTTGGAAAATCTCTACCTGACAGACAGTAGAACCCGATGAAGCAATTGAAGAGGAGATACCAGATTCACCAGGAATAGAAAAGCACGATAAAGAAAAGGACCAGAAGGAGCCGAAGAAATTGCGTTGTAAGTTTTTCTTTCCCAGTTTTGCTAGTGGTTTGAGTGAGCTTATTATTCTCTTAGCTCTTCAAAGTCTTAAAGTAAATATGTAAATGCTGAGTGGAATCACCACTGTTACAAGAGTTGTAAGATTCAGTAGTTGCAGCCTCAGTGTTTCTGTGTTCTCTATCTTCATTTACTCACTGTAATTTTTCACCCTAATCATATGTACCCCGATAGCAGCATATATTGCATTACCTTTTCAAGAGAAAAAAAAATGCACACAACAGAATGCACTTATGTTGAGGTCTTTAGGAAGCTGAATTTTATGAACTGAGAAATATATAATTACTGTTCAAGATCCTTACACGTTAAGAAGTCAAAAGTTAGGGGATATGTACTGAAGTTCCAAACTGAACACCAGGCAGCCACCTCTGACTCACAGATGTCTGTGCAGGTAGGTGCGTGAATTTAACCTCCAGACGACCAGAGTGAGCCAGCAATTTCAGGGATTGCATTTTCTAAAGCAGGCCTCTTGTAAATTACATAGTTTAAACAGGCCATTAGCCATGACTCTGAACTTTGTTAAATCTATTTGAACAAATCCACATTTAACTCGGAACTTTTGGTCTTCACAGTAACTGAAGGAGTAGAAAAATCAATTCTTTTGTTCTATTACATTCTAGTTGTTCAGGCCTATTACTGACACTGTCACCGTATAACAGTGTAAACACATGAAAATTTTATTGTTTTAATCCTTTCCTCACATACTGTTTGTGCTCTCAATTTTTTTCACGTATAGTTATTTTCAAGAAATTTACTTTTCAAATTTGTGTTATGGTAATCAAAAAAGAAATCAGGACTATAAGAAATGTAGAACATTTTCCAGGTGATCCCATCCTTAGCTCAGGGTAGGGATACTTATGATGAGTTCAGCTTGAAGTACAAATAATGGTGATGGATATGTCTATACATACATGTGTGTACATATGAGTACATCTTAATATATATGTATACATACACAACCCCCAGCTCCCAGTTCAGTAAGGATAGGGAAGGGTGGAGGTTTTGTTTATGTTTTATAGGATGGTTTCTTTACTTTTTGCTCTTCATTTTATGCTCTAAAATGAAGGGGGATAGTCTAAGACTATACATAGTATCACTTATTAAATAATGAGTATATATTAGAATTACTTACAGATGTCTTGGCACACGTACCAAAGAACGCACTGTTTGTGGCCGGTGTTTAGTGATAGAAATGGAATGTTTTATGTGGTGTATTACTTTGAAATTGGGTCTGTGTTAATTTAATTCTTCCTGAGTTAATCTTAAACCATATTAAATTTAGAATAATTGATTTACTGTGATTTTTATATATGAGATTAATATATTTTGAATGCTAGGTGGAAAAATTTTTATCAAAAAAGCCTTTATCTTATGAAATGCTTAATATCTATCTGTCTTAAGCCACGAAAGTATCTAGCATAGATTCTTCAGAACAGAAAAAAACCAAGAAAAACTTGAAGAAGTTTCTTACACGACGCCCCACTTTGCAAGCTGTTCGTGAAAAAGGTTATATTAAAGGTAGGTAGAAGTTACGTTTATAGCAATGAACTTTGGCCAGAATCAGAAATAAGACCTTTTACATTGATAGCTGAGTAATTTCGAAACAGTACAAATGTTTTCATTCCTTATTCATTAAGTTATCAATTCAGTGATTGCAATACATTTGAGTAATTAAAATTGATTTTTAAATGCCTGTGAGTTTAAAGCATTGAACAGATGTAAATACCAAATTTAGTTTTTAGAAACCCTGCACAAGAGGAACTACATAGATGTGATGGATTGGGTGGCAAACTTTCAGAGTGACAATTAAGATTTTTAGTTTTGAGATACACAGATCAGAAGAAATATTGAATAGTCACTAACAGAGAAAAAGAAGAAAGATAATGAACAATTTTATTCTTGTTTGCCTTCAATTCTCATTTAAGATAATTACAAAATTAGTATAAAGTGTTTTTTCTTAACTGATTTTTATATTTTTTTCAAGTGTAAGAGTCACAACTCACTAATAAGATCTTTTAATATTCTTTAAAATCACATGTGCTGTGTATACCTTTAATTCTTAAAAGTGTGTTTAATTTCAAAGGTAGAATTTTCTAATACCTAACTCAAAAGACATTTGTTCATCAGTAAAAAATATAATAAAAGGTAGCATAATATATAATGCCTGTCTTTTGTGAAGATTCTAACAAAGACTATTGTTGGGACATGTGTTTGCAATGCATCTAAACTAAAATATACAAATAAGTTTCAGCAAACACTACTATGTGTAAAATGGATAACTAAAGAGAACCTGCTGTATAGCACAGGGAACTCTACTCGATGCTCTATAGAGGCCTATAGGGGAAAAGAATCTAAAAAAGAGTGAATATATGTATGTGTAACTGCGTATACCTGAAATTAACACAACCTTGTAAATCAACTACAGTCCAGTGAAAATGTTTAAAAGCAAAGCATTTGCTGGAGAAAAAAGAAACTTCTATAAAGATGAGATACAGACAAGATAACTTAAAGTAGTGATGAGTTCCACGAAGAATTGGATACAGTGATAAAATAGAGTGACTAGAATTGGGTTACCTTAGGTAGCATAGTCAGAGGGTTTTTTTTTCCCCCACTATTTATTTATTTGGCTCCTCTGGGACTTTGTTGTGGCACACGGGATCTTCAGTTGCAACATGTGAACTCTTAGCTGCAACATAGGGAGTCTTAGTTGAAGCAGGTGGGCTCTAGTTCCCCAGCCAGGGATTGAACCTGGGCCCCCTGCGTTGGAAGCATGGAGTCTTAGCCACTGGATCACCAGGAAAGTCCCAAAGAAGGTTCGTCTCAGGAGGTGACATATTAGCTGAGACCAGGAGTGATGAGAAGGAGCTCCATTTAGCAGGGAAGATTGATCCTGTCGTCTGCACAGGATGAGAAAGTAAGAAGGGAGTCAGGGACTTCCCTGATGGTCCAGTTCTTAGGACTTTGTGCTTTCAATTGCCAAGTGCAGGTTCAGTCCCTAGTCAGGGAACTGAGATCCTGAAAGCCGCAAGGTGTGGCCACCAAAAACAAGAGCAGAGGAGCCAGGCAGGACTGAGGGAAGGTGTTCCTGGAGCTTCATGAAGAAGGAAAACCGTGTGGCGAAGTACAGTTGGAAGCAGTCAGCAAAGTGCAGATGAGGCAGGCGTGTGTCGTGGTGAGGGCACCTTTGCAAGGACACCTCCTGTTGAGCTCCCAGTGGTTTAGCCACTCTGTGAACTGTTATTTCTTAAAATCTCTTCCAGATCAGGTATTTGGAGCCAATCTTTCTAATCTGTGTCAGAGAGAGAATAGCACAGTGCCAAAATTTGTGAAATTATGCATTGAACATGTCGAGCAATATGGTAAGAAAAAACTTTTTTTTAATGTTAAGCACACCAGCCTACTGTTTTGCCATTCAAACCCCTAGGATTTTTGGTTTTAAGTGTTGGAACCAGAAGTTCTTTTGTAAGTTGTCAAGAAAAGCATGTTTTGCAAAAAAAAGGAAAACTTACTCTTTTGTACTGTTTCAAACTAAGACCTTTGCAGTCATCTGTTGAATCTTCAGTACTTAGGGTTGATTAAGGATATGGTATTCCTTGAAGCCATTTGGAGTTGACATTTGCTTAAAATGAAAGTGGTGATTGTGAAACTCTGTTTATTAAGAAATGACTGGACAGTATTGGAGATGGTGTTTACTTACCAAGAGAAAGTTTCTTCTGTTTATAATAAAAATGAGATGACCTTCCAAAACTGCTAAGTCAACTGTAAAGTGTCCAAATAGACAAATCCTCTTTATATCATTTCTTGTAAAAGAAGACTTAAATTAATTTCTGTTTTGGTTAATTTTAGCATGTTATTTATTAGTGTTATTTATACTAGCTTTTAAAATAACAGTATCTTGACTGTAGTCACATTAACTTACATCAGTATGTCATAAAAAAAATCTTGTGTAATAAAAATGTTTGCATAAAATGTAGTTACTGCTGCTTATGGATCTCTTGTCTGATCTTTATCAGCCTGACAATAGAGAAGCCATGGTCCTTGCCTTTACTGGAAGTTAAATGAATAATAAGCACATTAGATAATGTTGATATGTGTATCATCATTTATTGAATATTTGAACTTTGGGGGATTTCATTGTGTGAATTTCAAGTGATTCTGTTTTACATAATAAATAAAAGAAATTGATAGCTGTCTCAAATGATCAGCTCCTCTTATAGAACCATCATTTTGGTTGCTGGCTTGTATTAAGTTTATCGGGCTTCCCTGGTGGCCCAGATGGTAAAGAATCTGCCGACAGTGCAGGAGACCCAGGTTTGATCCCTGGGTCGGGAAGATCCCCTGGAGAAGGGAATGGCTACCCACTCCAGTATTCTTGCCTGGAGAAGTTCATGGACAGAGGAGCCTCATGGGTTACAATCTGTGGGGGTCCAAAACAGTAGGACATGACTGAGCGAGTAACACCTCACTCCAGCCAGTCAGTCCTAAAGGAAGTCAACCCTAAATACTCATCGGAAGGACTAATGTTGAAGCTCCAGTACTTTGGCCACCTGATGCGAAGAGCCACTTGTTGGAAAAGACCGTAATTGCTGGGAAAGGTTGAGAGCATTAGTAGGAGAGGAAGGCAGCAGAAGATGAGGTGGTTAGATAGCATCACCGGCTCAGTGGACATGAATTTGGGCAAATTCTGGGAGACGGTGAAGGACAGGGAAGGCTGGTGTGTGGCAGTCCCTGGGGCCACAAGGAGTTGCACTCGACTTAGCAACTGAAGAACAGCAATAATCTGACAAGCAGTTTTCAGAGGGTGCCTTAATGCGCACACTGACACTATCAGATGATGTACACAGAAGTGGGCAGGCTGACTTTATCTACCAGCTTTCTTTTCTGTTTGATTTATCCTCAAGTGTTTGCTGAAGTTTGTCATGAATTGTTAGTATTTCAAGGTTGAGATGACTTCTTTGAGGCAATCCACAGTTTGCATGATAAAGTAGATTTGTTGCTGTTTACCAAACAATTCAGAGTGAATCTCCATCCCTCTTTCCCTGCCAAGTAGCTATAAAAAGCCATTGAGAGGAAAGGAGAAATTTTATTTTAGGCTAAATGTTAATAAATAAGAATTCTAAGACGTGAAAGCATCTATAGAGGAGGCCAACAAGAACTTCAATCTGAATTATTGTCGTTTGTCTCTTAGGGCTGGATGTTGATGGGATTTACAGAGTTAGTGGCAACCTAGCTGTGATCCAGAAGCTGAGGTTTGCAGTCAATCACGGTGAGGTCATATTCCCTGTTGTTATATACAGAAGAATCACTCATACTGTTAGAATTGGTTTAAAATAATTTCCAAGAATTTCCTATTCCTTCTGTTTTGCAGATGAGAAATTGGACTTGAAGGATAGTAAATGGGAAGATATTCATGTCATCACTGGAGCCCTCAAAATGTTTTTTCGAGAATTACCGGAACCTCTCTTTACGTTTAATCATTTTAATGATTTTGTTAATGCAATTAGTAAGTATGTAGTTGCACTCAGTTTTCCCCGCAGATGTTGAAAACCCTCTGTACATACAGATTAAGCTACTGCAATTCATTTTGATCTTACTTGAAACAAATTTTTTTCAAAGAATCGCTTCACTCCAGAAATTTTAAATGTGACCACTAGGTGTCACTGCGTAACACAAAATTACCAGGTTCCAAAACCTTGTCACCGCTTTCAGTTTCATGCAGACTCTCCATTCGTTGTCTTTTTTTCAGAACAAGAACCACGACAGCGTGTCTCTGCTGTGAAGGACCTGATCAAACAGTTGCCAAAGCCAAATCAGGACACAATGCAGATTCTGTTCAGACATCTCAAAAGGTAAGAGTCTCACGGCAGGAGAGAAGGAGTAATTTGGGAAAAAGAAGGTCAGATCAGAGAAGTGCACAGGTATATGTGTGGGACCCCTGGGGCCAGGCGCCCAGATCCAGGCTCAGAGCCCAGCTGGGCTGTTCTGCTGTCTTTGTAACATAAGAAAGATAATGTCTCTGAACCCCAGTTCCTTGTAGGTAGCTTATGGTTTAGTATAAAGAATACATTAAAGTTGATTTTATATGTGAAACTTTTATTATATATAATGCCTAGCATATAGTAAGTGTTCAGAAATAGTTGCTCAAGTTAATTATTATGGAAATGAGATTGGTTATTAAGTGAGGAATATTCAGTTACCTTAAAGTTGGGGTAATTAGGTTTAAATTACCATATAGTTACTTTAAAACTTCTGATAAGAAGACCAGTTTACTAAAATAAGTGATCACAGCATGAGATTATTTTTTTAATAGCAAAAATGAATAAAATTCAAAGTTTATTCTCTGTGCTCTAATGAGATTTCCCCGTCACTTCAGTGGGGGAATTATTGTTATCTGAATTATAGCAGGTGTTCAGTTATACCTGTCACCTAAATTTATCCAAAAGAAAACTTTCCATATTATTCAGACTGAATTCTGATTGGTTAAATAGTTTATATGTACCTTAGGGAAACGAGCATTATTTCTCTTTGCTCAATGCAAACTGTTTATAACACTGAAGAATTTCCCAGATTTTTAAATTTTCTCTTTTAACAATTTTATTTTCTTCTTAGAGTTATAGAAAATGGAGAAAAAAACCGAATGACCTATCAGAGCATAGCGATTGTTTTTGGTCCCACTCTGCTCAAGCCAGAGAAGGAGACTGGTAACATAGCGGTCCATACTGTCTACCAGAATCAGATCGTAGAATTAATTCTTCTCGAGATAAATTCCATCTTTGGACGCTGACACTTACTGAAGACAACCTGTGGAATAGAAGCTGGATTTCATCAGATTCCAGATCCTTGTACCTGACGTATCTTATGTTTGGACCAAGCAGTGACTCTTTGATTTTGCACTTTTCTGAGGGATCAGAAGGGAACGGAAGAGTCCAGATGTGTGTTAGGCCCTCATATTTGCTGCTTTGTTGCAAGTTGATAAACCTGTGTGTACCTTTGAATTAATTTTATCCTGAATGTTTGCATTTCACACTCTGAATTTCAGTTAAAAAAAAAAAAATCAAAACTTGCAATTCTAACCAGTCATATACACTGGATAATTTGGTAAGAATACATTTTTTTTCTCCTTAAACTGGATAATGTAGAATTTCTTCTCGTGATTTGATAGGTTCATTACTTGATAGAACAACGCTTACAATCAGTTATTTTGAAAACGCTCCTGGGCATTTAAAACAAAGTGAAATATGTCTGTTTCGAAACCTGTGTATTTCTTTTCCAGGGTTTCTGCATGCAGTGGCAGTCTGAGTGCTCGGACTCATTACAACCTAGACACCATCCCTTGATGAAGGCTGGGTGTCTTCACTGTGTAACACAGCAGCACACTAATAATACTTAAAACACTGTGATATACTAGAGTTGAGTTTAGCATAAGCCAGTTCAGGGTATTTTGGGGCTGTCTATACTACACTGACTTGTAGCTAACAATCCTAATTCTCTCTAGTGCTATATTGAGTTCTTGGTATGACCCTGTGGAGAAACCAACTTTCTTTGATGTAAGTTCACGCTGAAGACTGTCCTTTAGCTCATGTATATAATTGTGTCTTATAGTCTCAGAGTACATTCTAACCCTTTGTTTCTAATCACGATACTGGTAATTCTTCTCTATGAATATTAGGTTTCCTCCAGAAACAGGCCGTTATTTGAGGAAGTTAACTGTGTGCACTTTTAGATTTTAATTACATTTACAGCAAATCACTGTAATGCAAATGGTACTGGAAAAATGCTGAATAGACTTGCTAAATGGTAAATGCACTACAAGAGGAACCTTTTAGATTATTTAATATGTACAGAATACATTAGAAAAAAATTTATTACAGAATTCTAACTCTGCAGTATGAATAGTGGAAACCCATATGTAAATTAGATAGAGGTCAGATTGAAAATGACATTGCTAAATCTGAGAATTTCTTTTTACATTACTAATGTAGATCGGTTTGTATAATAAAACAGGGTTTGGAAGGTTTTGTTACAGAGAGCATGGTCTGCTGAAGATTTTTTTAAAATGTATTTTTCTAGATTAACTGCTGTAAATGAAATGTCTAATCCGAATAAAGAAAACTATAAGAGGTTTAGAGATTTTTTCCATTGGAAATGTGCATTTTGGTTTTTAATTTTGTTTTGTTTTTGCATTTACTGGCACACTTTTTATAATACCTCATTTAAAAAAAAATCAAGTGAATCCGACATTTCCTGTCTCCCTCATGTCACCCTTCTGCTCCCCACCACACTAGTGCCCTCTCCACCCCCGCACCCCCAGCCCTCCACTCTGTTTCTTCATCAGTATCTGAAAGTGAATGATTTGTAACCAAGACTCTTTTTCTTAGGATCACATTTACAATTTACAGATTCGCTTTCTTGGGAACAAATATTTTTTGTATGACCTGTCTAAAAACCTCTCGCCTGAGTTTTGTGGTAAAAGTATTGTTTGTGGTTGTGATCTTATTAAATTGATAACAAACGAAGCTATTTGACAGCAGTGGGAAAGCAGATTGTCTTGGGCAGGGAGAAAAATCTCCCAGATAAGAATGTTTATATTTGCCTAAAGATGTCCATAACCATATACAGTATGCCCTAGGCCTGGCCTGTGTAGTGATTGTATGCCAGGAAAACAATTAGATGCAAATCAGTGATGTTCTTTCTCTTGGTAGTTACAACATATCAAAGAATAAAATTATCCTGTGTTTCTTGTTTCAAAGTACACGTGTGTATGTGAAGTCTTAAATGTTTTAATAGTCCACGGCTAATCAGCTTATTGTAATATTGTATGTACAATGAGATCAATGTCTTGTGTTTTCATCCTCTGTGAATNTTACAACATATCAAAGAATAAAATTATCCTGTGTTTCTTGTTTCAAAGTACACGTGTGTATGTGAAGTCTTAAATGTTTTAATAGTCCACGGCTAATCAGCTTATTGTAATATTGTATGTACAATGAGATCAATGTCTTGTGTTTTCATCCTCTGTGAATTAAAAATTCTCACTTGTTTTGTCATAACAAAACCAGTAATTTTTCCTGTCTTGATAGCTTGATTTTTAGTAGAAAATATAGTAAAGGCTGAAATAAATTGTCAGTGAAATTTCATTTACTAATAGACTTTCCTTCAGAGTGTCATTTAAAAAACAGTGGTTGGAAATGGAAAGAAAAAAGTATATTTAGGTATGTTGTTCTATTTCAATACAAGAAAATACTATTTAAATTTTACTGCCATAATAAAATTTGCCTTTTACTTTAGAAAAAGTTAATTAAGAAAAAAAGCATTGTTACTTTTTAGGTAGAGGCAAACCTATAGATTTTTTTTTTCTTATGTGAAAAGCACAAATGGACTAATTCAGCCAAACTTTGGGCATAGACAGTTGTGTTAATATATGCATACACACACATGTGTGTGTGTATATTGTTCAGTTGCTAAGTCCTGTTCAGTGTTTTGCCACCCACTGGACTGCATCACGCCAAGCTCCTCTGTTCATGGGGTTTCCCGGGCAAGAATGCTGGAGTGGGTTGCCATTTCCTTCTGCTGGGATCCTCCTGACCCAGGAATCAAGCTCGTGTGTCATGCATTGGCAGGTGGAGTCTTTGTCACTGAGCTACCAGGGAAGCCCGAATGTGTCATTGGTTACATAAAAATGAAAACTCATCGATAATAATAATGGTAGGTACCTGGAGGCCTTTGTACTATTTTAATTTTATCCCATGGTTCTTTATGAACCTGTAATATTAAATATTAAGATAGCAGTGAGAGGCAAAAAAGGTTATTTCGTAATTGTCCCCTGAGATTTTTTTCTCAGTTCATGGGAGAGGCTTCTGATTAAATGTTTACACATAACGTTTTTCACGACACTGATCTCTCCAACATCTTTAAACATTTAGAAGAATACATAGAGGAACCTACAACATGTCTCTTTAGTGAAAAAGAAATCAGAATAGTCAGATGATGGGTATCATCCTCTCATTGGTCTTATAAAAGTCAACTCCAATATTGCATCCATAATGACTAGAAAATATTAAGTTTTCTGGTCTCTCAACTCTAGCCGTCTGCACTAACGATCCTCTTTTATAGAAAGCATGCCTAGTTTGAGACGGAGCTGTTTTAATTAGTTCAGCCTGTTTGTTACAGTCCCTGAGGTGGGGCATCGTTTCTGTTTTTTGTTTTTAAACGGTATTCCAGTATAACTAATACAATCACGTTACCTGCAACTTTAGTTTGAAACCAAAAAAGAAAAAAAAGGCAAAGGGGCTGCAGAGCAAGATCAGAAGCCTTACAATGATGGTGATTAGAATCTGTTGAAAATTCACAAGCCTGGAGCCCAGGCACTGCAAAGTCAGCCCTAGGTCTTGGCAGAGAACGGGATGTCCAGAATGCTAATAAGACCTTCTGTAGCTACGGAAGGCAGGGAGTTCTCCTGAAGAATCTCAATTAGGCTTCTCAACTGAAATTTTGTGGACCAGGGGTGGCCATAAGTGTATTCAGCTGGATTGAGCTTTTTTCAGATTAGCCTTATGTGACTGTGGCACTTAAATGAATTCTTTCATTTCCTTCATTGCTTCCTTTCTCCTGCAGGAAAAAAAACCGAAATGCAAAAAGCACTTTCATGATACTCATAAACACAGCACATCGAGAACAAGGTAACTGTTTAACGCACCACCACAATATGAGTCCAGAAAAGTTTGGCTTCTTAATTTTTCTCATCAACCCGCCCTTCCCTTCATTTTACTTCCTCTCCCAATGTTTTCAGAAGAACAGCCTTTGGTAAAGATTTTAACGGGGAGCCAGATTTTCTAGGTAGTTTTTTGTTTTGTTTGCTTGCTTGTTTTTGCTTTTAATATTTTAAAAAAATTATTTGTTTGGCTCTGTGGGGGTCTTAGTTGCTGTGTGTGGGAACTTAATTGAGGCATGTGGAATCTTAGTTCCCTAGCCAGGGATCGAATCCATGCTCCATGCAGTGGAAGTACGGATCTCAACCTCTGGACCACCAGGGAATTCCCTAGGTAGTTCTAATTGTGGCTCACAGTGCAAGTAGCAGTGAAACCTGCAAGTTGTGAACCCTGTGATGTTGATGAAATCTGTACTGACATCAGGAGATGTGACGCTGTGGAAACTAGCAAGGCCTGTGCATAAAGTAGAAGTCAGAACAGCTGTCAGGTCAGGGTCATGACTAGTGGAGACTCAGCCGGGTATTCAGGGCCTCCTTCTGGACATTCTGAGAGATTGTTTATATATTTGGTCAAGAGAAATGGGTATCTTATCACTTAAGTAAAACTGAGTCTCATCACTGGATCAAGCAGGACAGACCTACTGGGACCTCACATTCACAGTCTTAGGTTATGGAGGCCCAGAAGGATGAGCCTAAGGGAAGAAACATCTTAATTAGTTACGTTATTTCTATTTAAACTTTGTTATGCATTTAAGTAAAGCATATTCTGGCATGTTCACGTATTGTTTGATGCAGAAACAGCTTGTCTACCTGTTGTGGGCATCTGTTTTCAAGCTAAGCTCATTTTTATTTATGGGACATATTGAAACTTTTTTATGTGTTACGTGCATTCTGGTGACTGTGCACGCGGCCTGTCTCAGCAGTTGCTGTTTGCCTTGGACTGTCAGATGAGTGGCTGCTCACACAGGCTGTATTGGGGCTTCCTGAGGTCCTTGTGTCCACGGCGTCCAGATTTCCTGGAGCAGGTAGACTTGAGGAATCAAGGGCCTCTGTGGAAGCCAGCACAACTGTGTGGTCCCCCCTTTATAGATGGGGGGGTGTCCCAATATTTTTAGTTCTATGAGTTTCCCTGAATTCAACACTCATGTTGGAAACCATATCAGATGTGTCATTCCTGATAACTGGTTGCACCTTATGACACCCTCTGATTATGGCTCTGCCTCCTGACCTGTTACATTAGCCAAATTGATTCTGAGCATGGCCAGTACCAACAGCTGAACCTTCTTACCTGTCTAACCACTCTTGGAAGCAGCTGGAGCATATTCAGTTGGCATCAGTGTTCCACAAAGCCAACGTCAGATGATATGAAATCATTTTTTCAGATAACAGGCAGCTCTGAAATATCTCCCACTGCATAGGAGGTTGGGAAGACACTTTAAACAGTCTTCTAAGATCCCTTTTATTCATTCAGCAAATTCATTGACTTTGTTTAATAAATATGAATATGTTTTGTTAACACAGAGCTTTAACCTTTGGGGATACGATGGTGAGCGAATCAGAGTGCCTGCTTTTGTGTTTGTTTTTGATTGGTATTATGACAACTGGTGTATATTTAGTTCTGACGTAAAACCCTTACTGAGTAGCTGAACTGAAATGATCAGTCTCAGTAGTTCTATTATAAATTATGAGTATGCCTTCCAGTCAGCTGCTAGTGTTGTGGTCGGGTCAGCTTGCTGAGATTGAGCTGAGATTTATTGCTATGTGATTGGGTAGATTGAGTTGAGAATGACATATATAGTTTGAGTACTTGTTGAGTTGAAGTTAGGCAAGTTTGTCAGATAAATACAGGAAATATTGATGGCTTTGATGAAGCATCATTTCAGTGGATGAGGCCTGGTTTTAAACAGAAGATGGATCATCATGGTGGGAAGCAATAAAATGTGGAGTGGAACATTAGCTTAAGTTTCAGGAAAATCGTGGATTTAACAACGTTGTTAGCAGTCACATAAGTAATCCACATCATACCTCTTGTGTGAAGACACGTGGAAAGGATTCTGGGAAGATGCTGGTTACAGCATAGTTTTTCAGTTCTCACAATAAAACAACATAATGACGACAGCAAAACTAGGTAACATACCCTCACAACCCCCAAAAGACAAGCGACTGTGGATAAAGCTCCACCAGCTCCAGGATCTGCAAGGATACGGTGTCTGTGAGAGAAGCAGGAAAGAGACCATAGGTTAGCATCTGACAGACCCGAGGACAGGAAAACGCAGTATAACCACCAGGACTGGAGGGGCTGAGTCACTCTCTGCTAGGAATTCTCAAAACAACTTGTAAGAGGTCCCTTCCAGGGCAAGGCCTCTCATTGAACAAGGGTTGCTGGGAGTGGAATCAAAATTGGGCAGGATAGGGACAGTGGATCAACAAGATTGTCTAGGTCAGGGTGCACAGGGGAGATGGAGCCAAGAAGTCCTGGAAATCAAACTGCCATGCTTTTTTTTTCTTTAGTGAATAACTATTATCTCGAGTCAAAGGTGAGGTACAGACAGCGCTCTTCAGGACATGGGCTGGTGGAGGGGGTCTGCAGCTCTTTCCTCTCTGACTCAGCCTCTGTGAGTTTGACGGTGGAGGGAGGGAGACACGACCCTCCTGAGCTCAGCAGCTCCTGGTGTTGAATTGCAGGTAACATTGGGCTATATGTTGATTGGTGTAGATTACTGAATTCAGATAATTCTGCTGAGCTTTTTGCTCCTTCAACCAGCTGCTGCTGCTGCTAAGTCTCTTCAGTAGTGTCCGACTCTATGCGACTCCATAGACGGCAGCCTACCAGGCTAGCCCCTTCCAAAATTAAGCACACAGCTCCCTCCCCTGCTCTTTCATAATGTTTAACACAATTCAGAAACACCAAAATGAATCTGATAAGGTAATGAACCTTTCTTGAATCCTTAGTCCAAAAGTTCAGGAAGATTTTTACCTTAAAATGAGCAAAATAGTAGCATCAAAGCGAAATCTCATGAAATTATGAGGAAAAGAAGAATTCGTATAGTAGCATCCCTATGGAAATGGAAGCATTCCAGAAACATGCCCATAAAGAAAACTAATCTTTTATTTCAAAATGAACTCAAGGTTTTTAAGGAATAGTATAAGACATGAAAGAACGACATCAAATCAGAATTACAGGGACTAAGATGACAGAACTCAGGACAGAATTAAAATGTTTCAGAATTGTAAACAGAAACGAGCAGATAAACATAATGCCTTAAAAGATGTGAAAAATTTTAAAGTGACAATGGAGATAGATAAAAAGGTCAAATACAGAATAAATAGGAGTTCATACGAAAACCAAGCGCAAGTAAAAGACATTAAAAATATTTCAGGAGTACTTTCCCTAAGTTAGAAAAGAAATTAGAACACACCAAATAACATTAATATAGCTAACGTAAAACTAATATCAGTATAATAATCTAAGATAACCATCAATAAGAAATTTAGTCATTGTAGCAACATGGACTGTAGCCTACCAGGTTCCTCCGTCCACGTGATTTTCCAGGCAAGAATACTGGAGTGGGTTGCCATTTCCTTCTCCAGGGGATTTTCCTGACCCAGGGATCAAACCCCAATCTCCTGCGTTTCAGGCAGGCGCTTTACCCTCTGAGCCACCNCATCAATAAGAAATTTAGTCATTGTAGCAACATGGACTGTAGCCTACCAGGTTCCTCCGTCCACGTGATTTTCCAGGCAAGAATACTGGAGTGGGTTGCCATTTCCTTCTCCAGGGGATTTTCCTGACCCAGGGATCAAACCCCAATCTCCTGCGTTTCAGGCAGGCGCTTTACCCTCTGAGCCACCAGGGCTCAGCAAGTTAACCATCAATAAGGCATTTAATGGAATTACTGGACTGTAAGGAAAATCAAATCTTTGGGGCATCTCTTTGAAATGACATGTGACTTGTAAAGGAAATTATTAGATTATCAGAATTTTCAACAGTTACACATTATACCAGATGCAAATGGAAGCAATGTATTTAAGATTCTCAAGGAAAGAGTCAGTCAAGGGATTTTTCTATCCAACTTTGAAGTAGAAAAGGCACACATTGTCATCTGCATTTAAGAATTCAAGACTCTTCTCCTGATCCCATCTTTTAGGATCAATTACAGAAGTTTGGATTACAGTTTCAGGCTACCAAAACGTGTTGGAAACCTCAGCATAAGGACTAGTTGTGTATTAAACTTTTGACTGCTCCTAGAAATAAGACTCAGCAAGGGCCAACAGGATGGTATATAGTCCTTAATGACTACATACACCCTGCAAGTGAAAATTTAATGCCACTGTTAGAGAGAATGAGAAGAAAGGATGCCAAAGGTGTTAATGTTTTCAGTTACCGTGTTGGTGAAGGAATCAACTTTTGTCGTCACATTTGATCTCTTGTCCTCAGTTCCTAAAAATTCCTCACAGCGATGAACACGGGATGGTGTTTCTTCCCCTCCTTCTTATGTCTTTTGTCTCCAGCAGTTTTCACTTTTCACTTCTCTTACTGCAGCTGTTACCTGTATATTCTTTTACTCTTCTTCCATGATTACCACAATCGTTCTAGATGAAGGGCTAACCTCCCTAAAATTTAAAGATCTGTTAGTAAGAAGGAAAAGACCAAGAATCCAGGAGAAAAATGAATCAAGGCATAAAGACGAGCAACCACGAAGTGATGTGTTTCGTGTAAGAATCAACGGATGCTGAACCAGCGAGTGGAGGGTGAGTGAGAAATGACAGATTCCTCCCTTTTGTTTCACTCGTCCCCACACTGCAGCTGCTGTGTTTTCTGTACACTGAACCCCTTGCTACAGCTTTATTATTATTATTATTATTCCTCCCTCCCTCCCTTCTCATATCAGCCCTCAGCACATCTGTGGTAAACAGAGCTAGGATGGACCTTATTAAGCCTTAGAAACTCTCTTTTCCCTCTTTTGGCATTGATGCTCTTGAAATTATTATCTTTCTGCTTCTAAGAAGACATTATCTTGAAACTTTTCTTGGATTCTCAGCTACTCTGTTTGGTAGCTGGTCATAAGGGCCAGAAATGGTAAAATTAGGAACATTGAAATTACATTTGAAGAGCAAGGAATCTACACTTGTTTTCAAAGTTTTATTTCATCCCATTGTTTTTTCAGAATAGAGCATTGGGAAGAATAATTTCCCCTATGACAGGAATGTTTGTGTGTGAAGCTCATTTCAAACAATTGAACAATTTTTGAAAACTCAATTTCTGAAAAGTCTGATAGGCAGGGGGAACCTGCCATCATTTTTGGATGAGTTTATACCTGGGCTTAGAGCACCAGCGTAAGTGTGACATTTATTTACGTCACATGTTGATGTAAGGCTTTTAACAACTTTGTCCTCTGTTGCTTTGGGATGTGATAACCTGCACAGAACTGTCAACTCGTTTAAAAATGACGACATTCTGCATGACATTCAAAAGGGAAAGAGAAAAGCAGCTCTCATTTAGTGGGTATGGAAGTTATTTGTGTGGAGAATGTCCTGTTTCCCTTGATTTCACCTAAACAGAGTGATAAATCTGCATGGTTTTCCAGCTGTCACCGCGGTCATCAATAAAAGGCACACGGACTCTTTTCTCCAAGTAGCTGAGTCTGCTTGAAATTGTAATAGTACTATTTTATTAGCCACACTGCTTAAAGTTTTTCTCTTAGAGAACGATTATATTTTACTGAGAATAATTGTGCTGCCAGATAATGGAAAATAAACATTAAACACTGATACTATCAGCTCTTGACTTGTCTAATTTTCCTGGTTCATAATGCATTGTGGCTAGACTGATGAAATCAAACAGTTAATGGTAAATTACCTGTCAGCTTGATTTGTCTACTCTGTTCATTATCTTTGGTGAAAATACGGATGAGACGAGTGTCTGTGTGTGTGGTGTTTTAATTTCCTTGAGCTTGGAGTAGGAGTTGGAAATGTCTCTTTGCAGAAAGTAAACTTACTATGTGTATATTTAAAATAGCTACCCACTCACAACCTGGTTAGACATTCAAAACATAATTATCAAGCTCTTACTATTTTGACTTTTTTGGGGGGATATTTTTTCTTTAGAGTAATTAATCTTCGGTTCAGTTCGGTTCAGTCGCTCAGTTGTGTCTGACTCTTTGTGACCCCATGAATTGCAGCACGCCAGGCCTCCCTGTTCATCACCATCTTCTGGAGTTCACTCAGACTCACATCCATCGAGTCCGTGATGTCATCCAACCATCTGATCCTCGGTCGTCCCCTTCTCCTCCTGCCCCCAATCCCTCCCAGCATCAGAGTCTTTTCCAATGAGTCAACTCTTCTCATGAGGTGGCCAAAGTACTGGAGTTTCAGCTTTAGCATCACTCCTTCCAAATAAATCCCAGGGCTGATCTCCTTCAGAATGGACTGGTTGGATCTCCTTGCAGTCCAAGGGACTCTCAAGAGTCTTCTCCAACACCACGGTTCAAAAGCATCAATTCTTCGGCGCTCAGCTGGGTCCTAGAAAATAAGAGTGGAACCTATTTTGGTTGTCACTTCAAAAAATTTGTTTTTCAGTTTTATTTTTTTCTGGTTGTCAATTTTTTTCAATTAATATTTACTTTTGGTTGCACTGGGTCTTCATTGCTGTGTGCGGGCTTTCTCTATTTGTGGTGAGCCAGGGCTACTCGTCATTGTGGTGCAACTTATATGCAAGGAACATCATGCAAAATGCCAGGCTGGATAAAGCACAAGCTGGGATCAAGATTTCCGGGAGAAATAGCAGTAACCTCAGATGTGCAGATGACACCACAGTTATGGCAGAAAGCAAAGGGGAACTAAAGAACCTCTTGATGAAAGTAAAAGAGGAGAGTGAAAAAGCTGGCTTAAAACTCAACATTCAAAAAACGAAGATCATGGGCATCCAGTCCCATCACTTCAGGTCAAATAGATGGGGAAACAGTGGAAACAGTGACAGACCCTCTTGGACTCCAAAATCACTTGGACAGTGACTGCAGCCATGAAATTAAAAGACGCTTGCTCCTTGGAAGAAAAGCTATGACAAACCTAGACAGCATATTAAAAAGCAGAGACATCACTTTGCCAACAAAAGTCTGTGCAGTCAAAGCTGTGGGTTTTCCAGTAGTCATGTATGGATGTGAGAGTTGCACCATAAAGCTGAGCACCGAAGAATTGTTTTGAACTGTGGTATTGGAGAAGACTCTAAGAGTTCCTTGGACTGCAAAGAAATCAAATCAGTCAGTCTTAAAGGAAATCAACCCTGAATATTCATTGGAAGGACTGGTACTGAAGCTGAAATGCCAATACTTTGGCCACCTGATGTGAAGAGATGACTCATTGGAAAAGACCCTGATGCTGGGAAAGATTGAGGGCAGGAGAAGGGGATGACAGAGGATGAGACAGTTGGATAGCATCACCAACTCAATGGACCTGAGTTTGAGCAAGCTCTAGGAGATGGTGAAGGACAAGGAAGCCTGGCATGCTGCAGTCCATGGGGTGGCAAAGAGTCTGACACGACTGAGTGACTGAACAACAGCAAAGGGCTTCTTTATTGCAGTGGTTTCTCTTGTTGGTGGGCTTCAGTAGTTGTGGCACACGGACTCAGTGGCTGCAGCTCACAGGCCCTTGAACACAGGTTCACAAGTTGTGGTACATGGGTGTAGTTGCTCCGAGGCATGTGGGGTCTTCCTGGACCAGGGATTGAACCTGTGTCTCCTGCATTGGCAGGTGGATCTTCATACACTGAGCCACCAGGGAAGCCGCTTGCTGTCACTCTTCATTGCTTCTCCCGAGAGGTATTTTAAGGACATACCTGCACACACCACCAGACAGTACACTGAGCACAGAGGGTTTTTTGCTCCTTCTGTGACTGACATTGAAAACAACTTGCCATAAACACAGGAAGGCCTTCCAAAGAGCAGAGTGGAAACTGTACATCTATTCCAAAGTGGACTAAGTGTGGTTCTATTCAAACACTTAGGAAACAGTGCTTTTGGATCTGGAGACAGTGGCAAAAATTTAAAGCTGGATTTTGTCTTAGGTTGAAGGATCACTTTAAAAAAGCCGTTTGTAAATTGAAAGAGAGCTTCCTTTAGTGTCAACCTCTCACTGTGTGATCTTATAGACACTTGAGGGCTGTTTGAACCTCACACCAGGGAGTGGAGGGCAGGGTAAGGGAACATGAACTGAAGCAGATTTTGGTGACATGAGGCAAGTGGCCCCTTCACTGGAGTCAGGGAGATGCTGGCACAGTGGCAGAATTGGGATGCTCTGCAGAACTGGGTTTCCCCAGAAGATCTGGGTCCTTGCTCAGCTGTCCTTATACTAGGGAATGCGGTGCAGTGCTCTGCATTCCAAACTTCTAGTGAGTTTGGGAAGGACATGGAAAGCAGAGACCCTCTACATTCCCTCCTGGATTCTAGATGGCCAGCAGCTGGTCGGTTCCAGGGTAGTGCTGGGTGAGGTGCACCCTGGGAAGATCCGGGGAGTCTTGGGGTCAGGAGAATATGAGCACTGGGGTCAGAGAGACCTGACTTCCAATCTCGTATTTCTCAACTGGAGTTGAAGCAAATTTCTTGAACTTTTAAGGACTTCAATTTCTTCAGATGTAAAATTCAGACTATTATACCTTCTGTTCAGTTTTAGGACAAGGATTAAATGAGAGAATGTCTTGGAAGCACCTTGTGTAGTACCTGGTTTACAGTAAGTACCTAATCATTTGTGTGTATGTGCATGCTAAGTCACTTCAGTTGTGTCCGACTCTGCAACTCCATGGACTATAATCTGCCAGGCTCCTCTGTCCATGGGATTCTCCAGGCAGGAATACTGGAGGGGGTTGCCATGCTCTCCTCCAGGGGATCGATCTATCTATCTATATATTTGGTCACACCTCGTGGCACACAGGATCTTAGTTCCCCCACCATCTATGGAACCCATGTCCCCTGCAGTGGAAGCATAGAGTCCTCACCACTGGACTGTTGAAAGTACCATACATTGATTTTATTCAGTCCTTTTAAGAGCCCTGGACATTGTGATGTTTAACAGACATTGTTGCAGTTTCAGATGGCACTTTTAAAATAAAATTCTCTTCTAATGATAGCTCGAGCCCAGCCACTCAATGGGAGAAGCAGCAGGACCTGTAGGATCTTATTTGCAATTGACACTTTTTATTGTAATTTTGTTCTTGGTTATTTTTCAATTTTCGTTTTGTTTCACTGGAAAGGAAAGATGCTACTCAGTTTTAAATGTTAAAAGCGTACAAGTTGCTTTGTTACAGAAACTAAATTTCAGCAAGATCAGTGGCTGATAAAAGGCACAGAACAAGAGGCAAAATTGAGACAAACCACAAGTCTTCATAGCTGTTCATTCAAAACAATTTTGGGTCCTTCCAATGTATGAGATGCTGGGATTATGATGAATATTACCAGATACGTTTCCTGCTGTCTGGGTGTTTATTTTCTAGTGAGGGATAGAGATATTATTCAAATCATCCCACTAATAAATGTATAATTCAAAACCGGTGATTTAAGTGCTCTGAAAGCCAGGAGCCAGCTTTATAAAAGGGTAGTTACAGAAGGGCCTGGCTTAGATTTGGGGTCAGAGCAAGCTTCCCTGAGGAAATGCCTCTGGGGCTGAGGTAAAAAGGATGAGAAGGGTTAGCTGGTTGCACAGAGAATGTCCAGCCCATGGGGGGCTGGGGCAGGAGAGAGCAGGTGGGGGCCTCCCAGGAAATGGCAAGAAGGCAGAGCTGTGGACAGAAGAGGGACAGGAGGCAGGGGGGTGGAGGGGGTGATAGGGAGGGGTCACAGGTGAGAGTGGCTGCCAGCATCCGTTTACCTGTGCCCGAGGGGCAGGTGGGCACGTCTGGGACCACCTGGCACCACAGGCTTGGCTTGAGTTTCCCTGGGAATCTAGGCTGCAAGTCCAGTGGCCAGGCTGGGCTGTGCACTTGCCTTGCCTTGTCAGCTGCCAAGGTCATTGTCACATGTGCTGCTGCACTGTGTATGCTTCTGGGCAGAGATGAAGTGTAGCCCCAAGGGCGGGCATCCCTGCAGGCAGGGCCTCCTGTTGGGCGCCTATTGCAGTGGTGGTTGTGGGGGCAGGCCTTTGTTTCTTTGCCCAAAGAGGCTGTTAAAGCTAAAACCCATCAGTCTGCCCATTTTAACGACGGTTGAGCAGCTGAGATGCTCAAATGTTCTGTTACCTCTCTCGCTGGTTAGCTTCATGGTGTTTCTATTGTCTCCAGGATTTAATTGTTTCTCCAGTGGACAATGTGATCTGGAAATCCGGCGTGCTCCTACTGGAATCAGAAGTTCACCCAACACTCTTGCTTGCCGCTTCTCCAGGCCTGTGGAGGCCTGAAGCAAACCTGGGAGTGAAGTGGGTTTTTCTGCCGAGAAATTAAGTAACTGAAGAATTGTCTTTAATGGTAGTAAAATATACATACATGAAATTGATGATTTTAAGTATACAATTCAGTGGCACTAAGTATATTCATTCAGAAAACTAAGATCATGGCATCCAGTCCCATCACTTCATGGCAAATAGATGGGGAAACAGTGGAAACAGTGGCTGACTTTATTTTGGGGGGCTCCAAAATCACTGCAGATGGTGATTGCAGCCATGACGTTAAAAGATGCTTACTCCTTGGAAGGAAAGTTATGACCAACCTTGACAGCATGTTAAAAAGTAGAGACATTACTTTGTCAACAAAGGTCTGTGTAGTCAAGGCTATGGTTTTCCCAGTAGTCATGTATGGATGTGAGAGTTGGACCATAAAGCTGAGCATTGAAGAACTGATGCTTTTGAACTGTGGTGTTGGAGAAGATGCTTGAGAGTTCCTTGGACTGCAAGGAGATCCAACCAGTCCATAAAGGAGATCGGTGCTGGGTGTTCATTGGAAGGACTGATGTTGAAGCTGAAACTCCAATACTTTGGCCACCTGATGCAAAGAGCTGACTCATTTGAAAAGACCCTGATGCAGGGAAAGATTGAGGGCTGGAGGAGAAGGGGATGAAAGAGGATGAGATGGTTGGATGGCATCACTGACTCAATGGACTTGAGTTTGGGTGAACTCTGGGAATTGGTGATGGACAGGGAGGCCTGATGTGCTGCGGTTGGGGTCTCAAAGTGTCGGACACGACTGAGCGACTGAACTGAACTGAAGTATATTCACAAGGTTGTGCAACCATCACCACTATTCATTTCCAGAAGTTTTTCATCATTCCAAATAGAAACTCTGTCCCCATGAAAACACTGACTCCCTGTTCCCCTTCCCCAGTGCCTCATAACCTCTCATCTCCTTCCTGCCTCGGTGAATGTCATTACTCTCGGTGCTGCATGTGAATGGAATCATACGACATTTGTCCTTTTGTGAATGGCTTATTTCTTTCAGCATAACATCCTCAAGATTCATCTGTGTTGTGGGATGTGTCAGAATTTACTTCCCTTTTACAGCTGAATAGGATTCCATTGGATATACACCATCTGTTGTTTATTCACTCACCCACTGATGGACACTTGGATTGTGTTCTCCTTTTGGCTGTTGTGAATAATGGTGCTGTGAACATGGGGGCACAGGTATCTGTTTGAGTCCTTGACTTCAGTTCTTTTGGGCACATGCCTGGGAGTGGAATTCCTGGGTCATAAAGTAATTCTATGTTAACTTTTTGAGGAACTGATTAAAAAATTGAAGTATAGTTGATTTATAATACTGTGTTAATTCCAGGTGTACAGCAGAATGATTTGGTTATACACACACATATATTTAATACATGTCTATATAGTCTTTTAAACAATTCTTACATTAAATAATAATACAAGATACTGAATATAGTTCCTTGTGCTGTACAGTAGGCCCTTATTAGTTATCTAGTTTATGTATGGTAGTGTGCATGTTAACCCCAAGCTCCCAGTTTATCATTCCCTTCTCCCCTTTGGTAACCATAAGTGTGTTTTCTGTATCTGTGAGTCTGTCTCTGTTTTGTAAATAAGTTCAGCTGTACTGTTCTCTTAGATTTCCACATGTGAATTATATCATGGGATATTTGTGTTTCTCTGTCTGACTCACTTTCCTTGGTATGAGAATCTCCAGGTCCATCCATGATGCTGCAAGTGGCGTTCTTTCCTTTTGTGGCTGAGCAGGATTCCACTGTGTCTATGTGCCACATTCTCTTTACTCACTCATTTGTTGATGGCCATTTTGGTTGTTTCCAGGTCTTTTTTTGTTTATTGTAAATCGAATCATGTATTTCTTTTTTTCTTTTTCTTTTGGCTGCACTGCGTGGCTTGTGGGATCTTACGTCCCTGACTATGGATTGAACCCAGCCTTGGCAGTGAAGGCATGGAGTCCTAACCCCTGAAGCGCCAGGGAATTCGGATCATGTATTTCTTGAAGTCAGTTTTTGTGACATGAACTTTATGCCCTAGGCTCCTCCCGGCGCAAGTCCTCAAACCTGATCCTCTCTATGACAGTGTCCTGCCTGTGTGCTCCTGCAACCCCGGCCCTGGCACTGTGACCACACAGACAAGACTTAGGTGCATCTCCTGGGCGTTCTGGCAGGGCAAGGTCTGTGTCTGCTAGATACGGGTTCTGGCTAGCTGAAGCAGTTCTCTTTGATGGTTGTTTCCCTTTCAGTGACGGTGGCCTTGGAACATGGCTTCTGAGAACTGTTTCCCTATTAATTAGACTTATTGCAGGTATAGCCTGGTCTGAATGCTCTGAGCTCAGCCCTGCCCTGACTCTGGCCTGGGGAACACAGCAGCCTTGGATCTGTCCTAGCCCCTAAGGGTGCAGGTAGAGGGTGCAGCAGGGTGCCTGTGCCAGGCACCACTTGTTGGCTGGGGCTGGGAGCTTGCCTGGGCCAGCCCTCTGGGCTCAATGCTGTTCCAGGCTCCTGGGAGCACAAGGGCTTGTGCCATCTCTCTAGAAGCCAGATCTTAAAACATGGACCGGTCTTTTCTTTATTTCCATTAGGAGATTTCCCCATTTAGAAAACGATGGTAAAATACACGTAACATACAATCTGCCATTTTAACCCTTTGTATTAAATAAATGTCAGTTCAGTGGTAGCACACTCATAGTGTTGTGCAACTTTCCCATCCATTTTAGAAAGATCTGTATTTGTGTCCAAAAGAGGTTTTGCTTTTCTAAAAGCAAAGGGTTTTGCCTGAGGGAGGTGGGTGCCCCCCAGCATGTGTGGCTCTCCTGAATTCGCACAGAATTACAATCAAGTCCACACAGCCAGGCTGGCCCTGGGCTGGTGAAGAGACCACGTGGACCAAGAAGGGGGCCTCTCCCCGGGCTCCTATCACCCCATCCTGCCTCTCCTTCTCCTCCACCCCCCGCTTTGTTTGCACAGTATTGGAAGTCGATGTTCACCCCCTCCCAAGGCTTCAACATCTTTGAGAGGCTACACGAACAGTGCTGCTCTGTGAACAGCAGTGATTAATTCCCGCCTTTGCTGCAGGAGGTGATGGGGGTGGGGGGTGGGGACAACACTAAAGGGCTGGAGCATAAGGCTTTCTTATTTTTACCGATCACTATTTAAAGCTAGAAACCTGTTAGCTTTTGTTTCAGCATCACTGTTTCTGAGCACAAGTGCCATTTCAGAAACCAAGCAGCCACAAAGCGGAGCCTTGTTGCTTCAGGCTACTGAGGAGCCTGGGTCCTGCCCTCAGCTTCACCCTTAACCCTGGGCATGTCTGTGACATCTCTGCAGCTCAGGTCTCCTCATCCACAAAGCAGAGGAGGTGGGCTCCATGCCTGCTGGGATCTCTCTCCCCGCTCGGAGGTGCTAGGACCATCTTCCTTCCCACCTTCAGCGGGAGTCTCTGCCCAGTCGTAGACTCAGGATAGGAGGAGCTGGAAGGATCAGAAGGAATGAACTGCATCGACTTTGCAGAAGAGATCATTGTGGTTCTCAAGGAGAGCACCTTGGAGCTGCGTAGACGCAGGAGCAGAAGCAAATCCTCCCAAGGGAACCAGCATCTCCTCAGCGACTACAGGATTGTCTGCTCTGGATTGGGCAGCACTGACCCATGTCGGCCACCCTAGGGGTTCTGTTACTGAACCAAACATAAGTTCACTTGCCCTCAGAGCAGCAGAGCCAGCTTACTGACACCGAGCTGCAATGGAGGAAGTTACAGCATTTATTGCAGATGCCAAACAAGGAGCAACTCATGATTAAAGACCTACATCCCCTGATGATTTTCAGGGGAGCATTTTTAAAGGCCACATTTGTGGGGAGGGCTGAAGGATGCATGACTTTCTTCTGATGGGTTGATGGTGCAAGGTGATGTTGCAAGAATCCCAATTGTCAACTTCTGGTTCCAACCAGTCTGGGGTCTAGTGCTTGTGGTCAGCATGTGGTCAGCATTCTCCACCTGGGGGGGCAGGGTGTCCTTGGTTCCTAAAGAAAAAGTCAGAGATACCCACTAGATCGCTCTGCCTGTCCCTGAAGGAGGAACTAGGACACTGTTTTATTTTTGGCCACACCACACATGGCATGAAGGATCTTAGTTTCCCAACCAGGGATCAGATCTGAGCCCCCTGCAGTGGAGTGTTAATCACTGGACTACCAGGGAATTTTGAACTAGGACTCTGCTTTATTCCTGAACCAGTGTCATTATTTTTTCTTAACTGCATTTTCTTTGTTTCTGTGTTCCCTAGCTTCCCTAATTAGCAACTGCTTAAGTCTGGTCTGGTGGCATAGTGGTAAAGAATCTGCCTGCCAATGCAGGAGACACAAGAGACGCAGGTTCGATCCCTGAGTCAGAAAGATCCCCTGGAGGAGGAAATGGCAACCACTCCAGTATTCTTGCTGGGAAAATCCCATGGACAGGGGAGCCTGGCGGGCCACGGTCCATGGGGTCACCAAGAGTCAGATTCGGGCGTGTAAACACACACACACACACACACACAGAGTCTGCTCTTTGGAATTCAGGCAAGACCTAGGAGACTAAAGACTAAAGCCTTTTTCTACAAACAAGAAACAGGGGCTTTTGTGCCGGGAGGGCCGTACAAGGCCCTTGTTGGTTTCAGTCTCCTCTTTCTTTGACACACCTCCATCTTGAGGAGAACGGGTAGAGGGAAGGAAAGGGAATAAAGTTTTGGACAGAGTAACCACAGACTCGGCAGAGGGACTGGGTTTAAGGGAACCTGCTTTTGGTTCAGAAACCTGGGATTCTTCTGGGGGAATTAGGGAGTTTAGGGCTTCCTGAGGTTCTTGCCCTAACTCTGCCCTCAGGGCCCTGTTCTCAGTCAGAGGACAGCCACTGACCCCTTCTTTGTTTTTTTCTCCTCTTTTCCCAGGCAGGAGGCTTGCAGGAGCCGTCCTGAGACGTGGGCCCACTGTTGATTTATGGGAACGGCCCCCCTGTGTGTACCAGGTGGCATCCCTTAGCGGGATCTGTCACCTTCCGTAGTTGGCCATGTGGCCGGGGCCAGGCAGCGGGCAAGAGTGGCTGCCTCCTGGCCTCTGTGCTCTCACCCACCCAGAAGCAGGGGCCCCTCTCCTACCCGGGATGAGGGCTGATGGCCCTGCCCCCCCAGTGCTCGCCCTGCACACAGTTTATGAGAGTGACAGCGAGCAAAGGTCCTTCATAAACACAGAGACGTGGGTGGTAGCATTAGCTTTTAAACATCATAATCGGCTCTCCTGGTGGCCTCTTCAACTTGCCTGGGGCGTTCCTTCCCCCACATAAAATAGGAGGTCAGAGGCGGTGAGACAGGAGCACATGTGGGCTCTGGCGCCTCAAACTAAAGTACCTCCCCAACCCCGGCTGGTGAGAATCTGTCCTTTTCAACACACGCCTGGACATGTGCTCACACACACACATATGCACACTCATGCACACACACTGGACCTGCACTCACACACTCATATGTGGACATAAACTCATCCACACATGCATGCACACACACACACTGGGCATGTGCTCACACTCACACAAGTGCACATGCGCTCACATGCATCTCAGTGGGCTGAGCTGGGGGCCCAGGAAGCTGTATAATCTGCAACACGGGCTCACTGCAGACTCAGCTATATTTCCATCCAGACTTTGGCTGCCCCCCATCCCAGCTGCCCTTCTGTCGAATCTCAGTTCTATCCCCTCCACTTTGTCCTCCACCATCTCAGAGAAGAGCTGGTACGGTTTGGGAAAGCCTGGTCCAGGGACTTTTGCGGGGCTGGGGAGTGAAGTTCTAATGAGTGGGAGGGACTGTGTCTGGGAGCCTGTGCCCACTGCTGCCTCGGGGGCCACATGCCAGCCAGCTGGTCTGCCCTGTCCTAGGTGGGTACCATAGTGGACCTTGGCACAGAGTTCACGACAGGGCTCCGAGGGATCTGCTGACTGGTCAGACTGCTCAGTGCCGTCTCCAGGACGGAGTGAAGGGTCCCCAAACACACCCTCGGGCTCACAGGTCCGGCTTCCGGCTTTCGGTCTGCGAGATGTCGGTCAATTTATTTATTCAACTTCTCCGAGCCTGTTTCCTCATCTGTAAGACTGAAGATGAAAGAGCCGACCATCTCAGGGCTGTTGATGGGATTAAAGACAGCACGTGTGCAAAAGGTCCGTGGTCTGGGACTCAGTACGCGGCAGGTGCAAGAAATCACATCTTCAACTTCTCTCTCTGGCCTGAGGCTTAGATCTGGGTACCGGAGGCACCTGTTGGCCCCACACGCTGCCGCGCCCAGCGCTGGTTGAGCCACCAGCCGACCTGGTGGGAACCTCGTTTTTCAGATGAGCGCCTGCGAGGGAGGAACCCCAGGCTCTGCGGGGTGAAGCTGACTCAGGACCTCCGGCTCATCCCCTCCAGCCAGGGACGGGCAGTCAGTCCCAGGTCACCGCAGGGATCTGCGCTGGGCTCCTGCCGGGCCTGGGCGGCCTCCCAAAGTAGAGGTCAGAATGAAGGCTGGGTGCCCCCATCAGCTGTTCCAGATCAGCTTGGGCCTGAGGCCAAAGGAACCCCCGCGTTGCTGGGCGAGGGAGAGAGGCGTGCGTGGGGGCGGGGAGAGATGTGCGTGGGCTGTCTCTTATACACATCTAGATGTGTATAAGAGACAGTGGCNTCCTAGGTGGGTACCATAGTGGACCTTGGCACAGAGTTCACGACAGGGCTCCGAGGGATCTGCTGACTGGTCAGACTGCTCAGTGCCGTCTCCAGGACGGAGTGAAGGGTCCCCAAACACACCCTCGGGCTCACAGGTCCGGCTTCCGGCTTTCGGTCTGCGAGATGTCGGTCAATTTATTTATTCAACTTCTCCGAGCCTGTTTCCTCATCTGTAAGACTGAAGATGAAAGAGCCGACCATCTCAGGGCTGTTGATGGGATTAAAGACAGCACGTGTGCAAAAGGTCCGTGGTCTGGGACTCAGTACGCGGCAGGTGCAAGAAATCACATCTTCAACTTCTCTCTCTGGCCTGAGGCTTAGATCTGGGTACCGGAGGCACCTGTTGGCCCCACACGCTGCCGCGCCCAGCGCTGGTTGAGCCACCAGCCGACCTGGTGGGAACCTCGTTTTTCAGATGAGCGCCTGCGAGGGAGGAACCCCAGGCTCTGCGGGGTGAAGCTGACTCAGGACCTCCGGCTCATCCCCTCCAGCCAGGGACGGGCAGTCAGTCCCAGGTCACCGCAGGGATCTGCGCTGGGCTCCTGCCGGGCCTGGGCGGCCTCCCAAAGTAGAGGTCAGAATGAAGGCTGGGTGCCCCCATCAGCTGTTCCAGATCAGCTTGGGCCTGAGGCCAAAGGAACCCCCGCGTTGCTGGGCGAGGGAGAGAGGCGTGCGTGGGGGCGGGGAGAGATGTGCGTGGGGGGCGGGGAGAGGCGTGTGTGGGGGACTTGGGGACCAGGCCCATGTCAAGTGGAGGCTGCGGTACCCGGACGGAAGGCTGAGCAGGTCCGGAGCAGCAGGGAGTGCGGTCCGCAGCTTTGGACCACGGGCTTCCTGTTTCTGATGCCTCACCTCTTTGTCACTTGAGAAGACTGCTCTCTTCGGACCCAGGACCCAAACATTGTTGGACACGTGAGCCCAGGACGTGAAGTCTGGTAAGAACCCTTTGAAAAAATAGCGTTAGGATAACACCGTTCATTGCTGAGACCAAGCTGACAGGCAGTCTTCTGCCAGGATCAGGGCTGGGAAATGGGCCACCGCCCTTTGGTCCCCCGGCCCCAGCATCTGGGACCCGACCAGCTTTGGGCATCTCCTTGCTCACCCTCCACCCCCATTCTGCATCGATACCACAAGCACAGAATTTCAGCTCTGCTGCTGTGTTCACTCTCTCCTTTCCAGGAGGACATGTGCACCCCATGGGTGCAGCCCAAAGGGTGCCGGTCCGCACGGGTTATGACAGCATGAAGCTTTTGCCCCTGCCGTTTATGTAATAAATGTCATGTGCATGTATACACCTTTTCTTTTTAAATTTATTTTATTGAAGTATAGTTGATTTACAATGTTGTGTTTGTTTCTGGTGTACAGCAAAATGACTTAGTTATATATTAGATTCTTTTTTATAGTCGTTTCCATTATAGTTTATTACAGATAGAAAATAGAAGCCCTGCTTTAACCAGAAAATTCTTGAACTTCAGTAGATAGACATAGACACGTAGATACTGGTCTACCCAGTGGGGAATATAGTTCCCTGTGCTATAGGGTTAGACATTGTTGTTTATCCCTTCCATATATAATGGTTTGCATTTGCTAACCCCAAACTCCCACTCTGTCTTTCTACCACCCTGCTGCGCCCCCACCCCGGCAACCACAACTCTGCTCTCTGTGTGAATCTCTTTCATAGATAACTTCATTGTGTCAGATTTTGATTCCACATATGAGTGTTTTCATATGGTATTTGACTTCCTCTTCCTGACTTCACTTAATATGATAATCTCTAGGTTCATCATGTTGATGCAAATGGCGTTACTTTATTCTTTTTAGTTGCTATGTAGTATTCCATTGTATGTATCACCACATCTTCTTTATCCATTCGTCTCTGGATGGACATTCAGGTTGTTTCCATGTCTTGGCTATTGTAAATAGTGCTGCTATGAACATTGGGGTGCATGTATCATTCCAAATTAGAGTTTTCACCTTTTCTGGATATATGCCTAGGAGTGAGATTGCTGGATCATATAGTAGCTCTATTTTTAGGTTTTTAACGAACTTCCATACTATTTTCCATAGTGCCTGCACCAGTTTACATTCCCACCAACAGTGTAGGAGGATTCCCTTTTCTCAACACCCTCTCTGGCATTTATTGTTAGTAGAGTCTTTGCGGATGACCATTCTGACCAGTGTGAGGTGGTACCTCGCTGCGACTTTGATTTGCATTTCTCTGATGATCAGAAATGCTGAGCATCTTTTCATGGGCCTTTGGCCGTCTCTGTGTCTTCTTTGGAGAAGTGTCTTTTGCTGGTTCTTTTGAGTGGATTGTCTGTTTTCTGGTTTTTTTTTTTTTTTTCTTGACAATGAAATAGTTATTAAAATATCAGAAAGTACCACTATTGGAACTACATTCCTAATGGAGAGTGCCCAAGATTTGGATGTAGGAAGCAACAGTCTTCAAAACTACACAATTAGCCCCAATTCTCACTTCTACATTAAAATTCAAGACAGTGACAATGGAAAGATATACCCAGAACTGGTCCTGCACAGAGCGTTAGATCATGAGGAGGAGCCTGAGTTCAGATTAACACTTGTAGCACTTGATGGTGGAAACCCGCCCAGGTCTGGGACAACTTTGGTCCTCATCCAGGTCTTAGACATCAACGACAATGCCCCGGAATTTTCACAGAGGCTCTATGAGGTGCAGGTCCTGGAAAACGCACCGGTTGGCTCTTGGATTATCACCGTCTCTGCTAAGGATCTGGATGCAGGAAATTATGGGAAAATTCTTTACACGTTTTTTCATGCATCAGAAGATATTCGTAAAACATTTGAAATCAATCCAATATCTGGGGAAGTTCATTTGAGATCACAACTGGATTTTGAAGTTGTACAATCCTACACTATAAATATTCAGGCAACAGACGGTGGGGGTCTTTCCGAAGAATGCACTCTTTTGGTGAAAGTAATAGATACAAATGACAATCCACCGGAAGTGATCATCTCATCAATTACAAAGATAATTCCGGAGAACGCCGCAGAGACCCTTGTGGCTCTTTTCAGTGTCCGAGACCAAGACTCTGGAGAAAATGGAAGGATTATTTGCTCTATCCAAGATGACCTCCCATTTCTTCTGAAACCGACCTTCAAGAACTTTTTCACCCTAGTTTCAGATAAAGCACTGGTGGTGGCCTTGGCGTCGGTGTCGTCGCTCTTCCTCTTCTCGGTGCTGGTGTTCGTGGCGGTGCGGCTGTGCAGGAGGGGCGGGGCGGCCTCGGCGGGTCGCTGCCCGGTGGCCGAGGGCCACTTCCCGGGCCAGCTCTGTTTTCTTGTTTTTAAGTTGTATGAACTATTTGTGTATTTTGAAAACTAAACCTTTGTTGGTTGTATCATTTGTAAGTATTTTCTCCCACTCAGCAGGTTGTCTTTTTGCTTTGTTTATGGTTTCCTTTGATGTGCAAAAGCTTATAAGCTTGATTAGGTCGCATTTGTTTATTTTTGCCTTTATTTCCGTTTCCTTGGCAGGCTGACCTAAGAAAACCTTGGTATGATGTTGTGTCATTGGCGTGATGTGAATGACTTACTGTTGGCTGTCCTGGGCCTTCACTGCTGCACACGGGCTTTTCTCCGGTTGTGGCGAGCAGGAGCTACTCTCCAGCTGCAGGGTGCAGGCCTCTCACTGCTGTGGCTTTTCTTGTTGTGGAGCACAGGCTCTAGGACGTGGGGGCTGCGGAAGGTGCGGCACGTGGGCTCAGCAGTTGTGGTGCACAGGTTTAGTTGCCCTGGCAATGGAGGATCTGGGATGCAACCCTTGTCTCCTGCATTGGCAGGTAGATTCTTTACCACTGACCACCTGGTTACAGCATTTGCTGAGTTCTGTTTCAAAAACAAAACACATGAATTGTGTTTTCGTAAGTCACTTCAGGAAGGATAATTGAAGGGTGTATATTCTCCACATTAAATAATGCTTTCAATAATGGTTAAAAACAGCAATAATAAGATGTAGGTGGAAGAGCAGATAGAAAATAGAAGGCCTGCTTTAACCAGAAGATTCTTGAACTTCAGTAGATAGACATAAACACATAGATAGTGGTCTACCCAGTGGGGAAGAACATTTTCCTTGCAACTGGACCATCATGGTTCAAATTCCAGTGCCTCTGTGTGACTTGAGCAAGTTACTTGACCTCTCTGGGCCTCAGGTTCCTCACCTGTAAAATGAGAATAATAATTGTATCTGCATGAGATATACTTGCAAAAGTTAAATGAGCTAATGTATGTAAAGGGCTTAAACTATGCCTGACCCCTGGTAAGTGTTCCACAAATAGCTGATAATTTATGCCATGCTCGAAACTTATTTATGAACAAATTACTATAGCAGGGAATTTGAAACTGGAGTGTAGAGTTCTACACTGAATATCAGGGATGTGGCTCCATTTATATGGACTTCCCTGATGGCTCAGTGGGTAAAGAATCTGCCTGCAATGCAGTATACACAGGAGATGTGGGTTTGATCTCTGGCTGGGGAAGATCTCCTGGAGCAGGAAATGGCAACCCACTCCAGTATTCTTGCCTGGTTCCATTTATAAAACAAAGCTTTAAATATATAGCAAAATCTTTATAATAATTTTTAAGGACATAGGGAATGACCAAAAAAAGTCTTTAATGTACACAGGGTTGGATGTGTATCATGCACCAAATTACTTTATTACTTTATTTTTTTTTTTCCAAATTACTTAAAAAAGCTAATAAATATAGGAATTTGGTGGCTTCTCATACTGTGTCACTTAACTTTCAAAACAAATACATGGGATCTTCCCTTCAGATTTTGGTGACATTTTAACAATGAAAAGTAGTGCTTTTTGAGTGAAGTAGTGAGACATTTTGATTTCCAATGTTATGCTATTTTGTTGCTTGGAAAAGTGCAGTTATGTATACACACTCTCATATTTACTCACTCAAAAATGTGGAAAATAATTTTCTAACTTGTTTAAAGATCTTCCCATGAAATTGTTACTGTTTTGGGTTCATTCATTTAAAATATTTTAAAATGTAGAATGGATTAATTGACATCATAGAAATGGAAAATTTACTTAGCTCAATTCCAGTAAAAATCTCATATACTAAGCATGTATATAAGAATGAAAAATTAATTTGATTTATGATGTGCCCAGGTATGGCTTTCTCCTATTTGTATCTGCCTTCACAAAAGATTATTTTAGATTATGGCAGCTTTCTCAACCAAGGAGAAAAATATATTGAACTTTCAACAGTTGTATCACAAAGTGGTACACTTTGTGTACCACTAAGGATTTTAAGAAATAATTTTTGTTGTTCAGTAGCTTAGTCGTGTTTGACTTTTTGCAACCCCATGGACTGCAGCATGTCAGGCTTCCCTGTCCTTCACTATCTACTGGAGTTTGCTCAGATTCATGTCCATCGAGTTGGTGATGCCATCCAGCCATCTCATCCTCTGTCGTCCCCTTCTCCTCCTGCCTTCAGTCTTTCCCAGAATCAGGGTCTTTTCCAGGGAGTCAGCTCTTTGCATCAGATGGCTAAAGTATTGGAACTTCAGCTTCAGCATCAATCCTTCCAATGAATATTCAGGGTTAATTTCCTTTAGGAGAACCCCATGAACAGTATGAAAATGCAAAAAGAAATAACCGAGCATGTCCAAAAAATCACATTACTGTCTTGAAGCCTAAATGTTGCTGTGCTATTAATTAATAAAATTAAAAATTAAAAATTAAAATACTGCTTAAAATGCCCATATTATGTGTTTTAAATGCACATAACATGTTTAGTGCCATAGTACCTGTACACAACTTATTATAAATAAATACTCATTTATCAGGATGTGTACTCAAATATTGCATTTGCTAGGAGTCTGTAACCGGGGGAGGCAATGGCACCCCACCCCAGTACTCTTGCCTGGAAAATCCAATGGACAGAGTAGCCTGGTGGGCTGCAGTCCATGGGGTCGCTAACAGTCGGACAGACTGAGCGACTTCACTTTCACTTTTCTCTTTCATTCATTGGAGAAGGAAATGGCAACCCACTCCAGTATTCTTGCCTGGAGAATCCCAGGGATCGGGGAGCCTGGTGGGCTGCCGCCTATGGGGTCACACAGAGTCGGACACGACTGAAGTGACTTAACAGGAGCAGGGGTCTGTAACTGTTGTCTCAAAGTTCAAGACACCATTCAGTCCCCTGTGATTAGGCACTTGGGTTGTTTCCCATTTTTTCCTGTTTGCCATGTTTCTGGCTTAGCTTTAGGGGTTGGATTCTTAGAAGAGGAAATGCTTATTCAGAGCACTGTACATTTTAAGGGAGTGTTTTATGTTTATCACAAATTGCCTACAGTGACTTAGGAAATCTGTTACAGCTATTGTGCTTACCAGCGTCCTTCAGAGTGCTCTCCCCCAGCCCTGGGTCTGTCTTCATGTGAATTCATCTGCCTGCTGGAGGAGAGGACCGTGGTCTGTCTGGGGCATTTGTGGAGCCCAGGGCCCCCAGGGAGGGCAGTTCTGGACAGGAAGCCTGAATGACCTCAGACAGTGGCCCCCACTGGCATCCTTTGCCGCAGGACCCTCCTCTTCTGCCAAGAGGAGTGTCCTGGCCCCGGGTGGTTTGGGGGGGCAGGATGGCATGGAGACACAGTCACCTCCCTTAGAGGGGGGCGTGGAGCTGGTCAGGGAGGTCCTGTTGGTGGTAACTGTCTATGGGATGATAGCTGTTCACATGCCGCGGTGTCCAGGGACCAAGAGATCAAGCGCGGGGGCAAAGAAGCCTCCTGTACTTAGACCCCGGGGAAAGCATTTCCTTCCCTCTGGACCCCTCACAGGAAGACAAAAGCAGACCTTGCTGAGTACTTTGGCCCCGGCGTTCTCCCGGGCTCCCTCCCTCCTTCTCTCTCTGTCTTTTTGCTAACAAAAGTGGGGCTTCCCCTCAGAATCTGAAAAGCCAGATTTCCCAAGTGGGGTAGCCTCGCACTAACGTGGTGGCATTTTCTTCTGCATCTCTTGGTCCCCTAAGCCGGTACATGGAGCTTGTTTCTCTGTCCGGAGGCTCCGGCTCCGTCCCCAGGAAGGGGATGAATGATCTGACACAGGATTCAGACCAAAGCATTGAAAGCGGGTTCTGGGGGAGGCGGCAGCCTCACACACGGCAGGCGTGGATGGCCTGGATTCCCTGGGTGGTGGGGGTGGTTGGCAAGCTTTGGCACCGCCTTTCACCGCGATGGCACCCACCAGCATGCAGGGAGTGGTTGTTGTTCATCACTCAGTTGTGTCCGACTCTGCGACCCCATGGGCTGCAGGACGGAGGGGCCTTGAGAATCTGAGGACCAGCCTTGTGGTTTGGGTAGGGGTGGATTCTGCTTCCATTTTTGTCTCTGGCCCCACAGGGAACCCTGACCTGGTGTCTCAGCAGCCTGCACCTCCCTTCTTTCTTCCTGGGTTCTCCTAACACCGCCGGGGCTGGAGTGGAAGTCTAGGAGGTGGAAATCCTGTGGCCCAGAGCGGGGGACGCAATCGTAGGGTCTGAAGAGAAGGGGATTTATTTGCCCTCAAGGAGAAAGCACTTGGGGAGATTTATGACACTTGCTTCAGGCCATTTGCTAGGTCTCCAGGTAGCTAAGGAGCCGGGAAGGTGGACTGAGGGCTGAACCAGAGTAAGCGGGCAGTCGCTTAAGAGGTGAGATCAGCGTCTCCACTGCTGCCCTTGATCATCTCTTCTCCCCTTGGACCTTTCCCTGGCTCTTTCCAACGTGCACACATGTTACTTCCATCCCATTAGCCAGCCAGCCAGCCATCTACTTGGTATTTTGTTGGTTCATTCAGCAAACATGACAGTGGTTTAAAGCAGAGGGCGAGGGACTTGCTTGGTGGTCCAGTGGTTGAAACTTGGAGCTCCTGATGCAGGGGCCTGGTCCTTGGTCAGGGGACTAGATCCCTCATGCCGCAACTAAGGATCCCATGTGCTGCAGCTAAGACACAGTGCAGCCAAATAAATAAATATTTAAAAAGAAAAAAAGGCAGAGGGTTGTAGGCAAGAGGCCCTCCAGGAAAGACTTTGAACAAAATCTAGTTCATAACTTTGCATAAGAGAATGCTTTATGGACCTGGAGGTCCCCAGTCAATGATGCCCCAAGCCAGACTGGATGGAATGAAGAATCCCCTCCTGGAGCAGATTCAAGTGCAGAAGAGGATGTCTAGTCACAATGGCTGCGTGGATTTCTTCTCAAGCCAAGAAGACTCCTCTCTGGATAATGCTGCATGAGCCCCACAGCAGCCAGAGCGGGTTTACAAACGTGAATCAGATCACGCAGCTCTTCTGCTTAAACCCTGCAGAAACTTTTCATTGTACTTAAGATACAGATAAAATTATAACTCTTGACGCTGAGTATGATGCTCTGGGAGATCCGCCCCAGCCCCCCAACCTCGTCCCCTCTGAGAACTTGGCTCCAGTCACGTCTCCCTCCTCTCGTTCTTGCACTGTCCAACCTGAACCTTTCACGCTGTTTCTGAGCTGGGGGCCCAAGCCTGTGGGCTCTGAGGGACCTGGACTTGCCTGGCTTATTTGCTAGTGTACCCCCAGGGCCAGCACAGAGGAGGTGCTCCAAGTGTTGGTTAAATGAATGAGTGATGCAGTTAGTGATAGGTAGGCTCTGAGCCTGGTGATAAAAGATTTTGGGCTTTGTTCTGTAGGGTAAAAAGGGATCCATTTGTATTTTATTTTATATTGGAGGGTAGTTGATTTACAATGTTGTATTTCAGGTGTACAGCAAAGTGGCTCAGTTATACATATACCCATCCTTTTTCAGATTCTTTTTGAAGGGGATATATTTCAGCCGTTTGCCTTCTGTTTTTTCTTCTTCTTTTTCTTCTCCTTCTCTTCCCTCTTCCTTCTTGGTGACATCACCTTCCCGTTTCTGCAGTTGGTGAACCAGTTTGGCTGATTGCTCTTTGGCTGTCTCAGAGCAGCACTGGACAAAGATTGGAGGCAACAGAGAAGTTGGATTTCGGGAATTAGCTAGAAAACTAGGAGAAAACCGTGGGAAGCCTGAAAAGTGTTTTGAATTGGCATGTGTGATGGGAAAGCAGGCCCTGGGTGGAAGGTGGGCAGAGGCAACAGGGCGAAAATAGACCAGAGAGAGGCTTCTGAGATCACCTCTTGTCTCATATATGCTGGGACTATATAGGAGCTCAGGAACACATGATGCTGGGTAAAGGAGGTTATCCAAGATGACAGGCAATGAGGTGGGTTTGGTAAAATGGAGGAATTGATTCTGGGATGACAGCTGTAAGGCTTTGCAGGTGACAAATCCAGTGGATTCTGTTCTGTGGATTTGGGACAATCGGGAAATAAGAGGATCTGCTGTCTTTCTGACCCCCATCACTCTGCTCTTTAAGGCTTTGAAAGTTTGTGAAACCAGCTGCAAGTCCTGTAAAGCGGAAGCCTTTGTGTTGCAGAATCACTAGCATTTTCAGAACTTCAGATTGTGGCCAAGTTAAAGGCAGCCCATTCTTCCTTTTTAAAAGGAATGTGCCAGATGCTCAGCTTGGTCCTGGCCTCTGAAATTCCAGGGTTGGATTGTATGTTTCCAGGTATTAGTGGGCGATGTGAGAGGAAGAAGAGGGGGCGGCACAGGAAAAGGGGGTCCCTGCGTTAAGCAAGTGGCCAAAGCTGTCCACGGTGGTGTGTGGCAGCAAGGGCACTGATTTGTTCCTGGCCCTGACAGCTGGGCGGCCTTGCACAAGTCCCCAGCGTTTCTGGGCCCCAGACTCCTCATCTGTAAAGCCGGTAGGGGGGCGTGGTGTTTTATGGGATTGTTTACCGGCGCTGTCAGCTCTGGCATCTGACACTTTTATCAATCTTCAGCCCAGAGCACTCCGGCATCTCCTTGACTTGGAAGGGAAATTCATCTCCCTTGCAGATTAAACACCTATTGATTTCTTTCCCTCTGGCAAAGGGGAATGAGACAGCTGTTTCTTCTTCTGCAGACATAGGCAAAGGGGGAAAAAAAGCAAAGTTAAATCAGCGTCCCACTCAATGCTTTCCCGTTCAAGTCTGAACGATGAACAGCGTTGGGTCCCGTGCAGTAACTTAGACTCAGCAGCTCAGAGAAGTCTGGAGTTGGAAGGGTTCTGATAGACTATCCAGGCTTTCTCTCTAAACTGAGGACACCGAGGCCCCCCTGATGAGAAGTGACACTGAATCAGGAAGTGATGGAGCCTGAACTCCAGTCTAGACGGACAGACATCCAGGAGTAGCTCAACCTGATGACTCTTTGCACAGACACGGTCCAGAGCCGGTCATTAGGAGCTGCTTTTGCTCTGGGATTGCTCCTTTATATATACGCGATTGGATCGTCCTGCTTACTTTTTGCTGCTTCGATTGGAGTTCTGCTGCTGCTAAGTCGCTTCAGTCGTGTCCGACTCTGTGCGACCCCATAGACGGCAGCCCACCGTCCTGGGCTCCCCCGTCCCTGGGATTCTCCAGGCAAGAACACTGGAGTGGGTTGCCATTTCCTTCTTCACGTTAACCTAAATTAAGCCATCAACCTAGCTTTCTTCCGAGCACAGCTTCTGGCCAGAAGCGTCTCTCCACCCTTTGTAAGGAGACGTGGCCGGTGATTGGTGGCTTCGGGGAGCGCTGGAACGTGTGGCCAATGGAGGGCAGGGAGGCGGGGCTTCCAGGGGCGGGACGTGACCGCGGGGCGGGGTGGGGCGGTCGCGGTCGCTGTGGTTACCGCTGCGCTGTAGACTGAGGTAAAGCCTAGCGCCTGGAGTCCGTTCGCGTGCCGGAGGCTGAGAACGTCTCAGCCCTGCCCGGACTTTGCTGTGGTTTTAACTTCACGGCTCCTGACTTTGAGTCTGTCGGAGCACATCTGTGTCACGTGCAAGGCTTCCTGACAGGACGTCGAGGGCTGTTGCTCGAAGGAAGACTGTGCTTTCTCCATCACAGCAAAGCCTCCTGCACAGGCCTGGTGGGCGAGGCCTGGTGGGCGAGCCCTGGTCCGTGATGGAGCAGAAACACCGCTTCCTGTGCGAGGGCCGTGGTTGCCCACCTGGACGCCCGGTAGGGATGCGGGGTCAGGGCTCAGGTAGAGCCCGACTCCTCTCACTGGGGCAGGGGGGCGCTCACCACCCTCTCCCCTCCCCACTGCCCCACCCACCCCACCTGTGCGTGGACTCTGAAGGGCCTTGCACCCAGCAGGGAACACCCATCTACCGTCTTCCCGGTCCTGGGACTCCGGCAGGCTTGTTTCTAAGTATTTGGTGAAATGAGTTGGTCTGCAGTCTTTATATTCAGGGTTTGTTTTCCCTCCGAATTTTAGAGAATTCCGTTTTTTCCACTAGCGCCCTTGACACAGTTTGACTGATGAATTGCCCCAAGGAGAAAGTGGACCCTTTCGAAATACATCAGTTTCGTAAATTTCAATTTCACTGGGGCTGGAAGGCCAGAAATTAGGTGTATGAGCCTTTCAGGGCCCTGAACGTCAACTTGTTCACACCTTGAGAAAAAAAAAATGTTCTTCCATCATTATTCTGTGCAGAACACCTAAGCTGATACCTGGCTTTGTCCTCAAGTACTGAAAACACAAACTCCTACCTTTACCACCTGAGGCCTGGAACTACTGCTCTAGTTAAACCAGACGGGCTATGTTGTCCCCACTTCTGGGCTCAGTTATGCTGGAATCCCTTCCTCTTCTCCTCTGACTCCTTTCCACCCTCCACATTCCCCTTCTCCATCCACATCTGGTCAGCCCCACAGTCCAGCCCTGAAGGGCATTTACCTCATTAAGTACTAGCAGAAAAGGCCTTTCAAATGGGAGGGTTAGTCCAGTCCTGGGTGAAGGCTGCCCTCCATGTGGTCCTGGGTTTATGGAGCAGTGTAGAGAGGGTCAAGGGGAAAGAATTCACTTGTCATCAGCAAGCATGCGTGAAGATGAGATGGGGAAGTTGAGAGGTGGTAGCTCAGCATCCTTGACAGCTGAGACCCGTTTGGAGTCCCAAGCTCCATAATAACCCCAAGTTTGAACCAAGTCTGGGAGATGGTGAGGGACAGGGAAGCATTCTGCAGTTCATGGGGTTGCAAAGAGTTGGACACCACTTAGCGACTGAACGGCAACAACCACATAACCCCAGACAAGACAGCAGAATAATTTGGAGAGCTGTTTTTCCCTGTCACCTTATGACTGGCTGCGTCTGGCTGAAAAAAAGGAGTTGGAGGAAGCAGGCCAGGAGCGATTTGCCAAAAGGCGCTGTGACTGAGTCTGAATCCCAGGCTGGCCAGAAATTGCAATTAACGTGGAAATGAAGATCTTTTCAGAAAAGAAAACAGCCCCAGTGCTGGTTCTCTGTTGTCTATCCCCTCCCCTGGCGCCCACCCAGACAGCCCTGAGACAGCGCCTGGGCTCACAGACCTGCTGCCAGGACAAGGGGGAGCGTCTCCTACCCTCACCTGCTCCTGGAGCTGCTGTTGGCCTAGTGGCAGGTCGCCCTCAGCAGGGGGAGGAGGGCCTGCTCCCCTGGGGTCCTGAACATCAGCTTTTGGGCAGTGTTTGTAGTTGGCCTTCCAAGGAAACCCTGTAGCCAAATGGTGCAGCACTTAAAAGAGTGTCCAGAGATCAGCAGGGGCACTTCATGAGAATACTGGGATGCTACCCTGAAGTCAGAGGAGACAAAATTGTTCACGGTTTTTGGCGATGAAGAGGATCGGGTGTTTTTGCATTTCCATCTTCCTTTTAAAACACTTTTGTTGATGTTATTTTTGTCTGCTCTGGGCTTTTGCTACTGCGTTTCTCTAGTTGCAGCGAGCAGGGGCAGCCCTGTGTTGTGGCACACGGGCTTCTCACTGCCGTGGCTTCTGTTGTAGAGCACGAGCTCTGGAGCACAGGCTCAGTAGCTGTGGTTCTTGGGAGCACTGCCCCACAGTATGCAGAATCTTTCTGGATAAGGGATTGAACCTGTATCCCCTGCATTGGCAGGTGGACTCTTAACCGCTGGGCCACAGGGAAGTCCTCATCCTTATTTTGTTTGCCTCCTGTGAGTGGAAGTGGCCTCACGATGTCCCTTCTGATGATGCCGGCCATCACTTGACGGCTCGCCCCTGGGATGCATGCCTTCCATGCCTCCCACTCCTTCTCCTTCATTAAGTACTGGGGTAGCAAGTCATTACTTTATATATGATAGTGCATATATTTCAATCCCTAACTCCTAATTTAGCCCTCTTTCCTTCCCCTTTGGTAACCATAAGCTTGTTTTTCATATCTGTGAGCCTGTTTCTGTTTTGTAAATAAGTTCATTTGTATCATTTGTTTAGATTCCACATGTAAGTGATATCATATGATATTTGTTATTTGTCTTTCCCTGATTTACTTAGTATAACAATCTCTAGGTCCATCCATATTGCTGCAAATGGCATTATTTCATTTTTTCTTATGACTGAGTAAACGCAGCATTCAAAAAATGAAGATCATGGCATCCAGTCCCATCACTTCATGGCAAATAGATGGGGAAGCAATGGAAACAGTGACAGACTTTATTTTCTTGGGCCAAAATCAGTGCAGATGGTGGCTGCAGCCATGAAATTAAAAAATGCTTGCTCCTTGGAAGAAATGCTATGACCAACTTAGCACATTAAAAAACTAAGATATTACTTTGCTGACAAAGGTCTGTCTTGTCAAAGCTATGGTTTTTCCAGTAGTCATGTACGGTTGTGAGAACTGTACTGTAAAGAAAGCTGACTGCTGAAGAATTGATGTTTTTCAACTGTGGTGTTGGAGAAGACTCTAGAAAGTCCCTTGGACTGCAAGGAGATCCAACCAGTCCATCCCAAAGGAGATCAGTCCTGAATATTCATTGGAAGGACTGATGCTGAAGCTCTAATACTTTGGCCAGCTGATGCAAAGAGCCAACTCATTAGAAAAGACCCTGATGCTAGACCCTGACTGAGGGCAAGAGGAGAAGGGGACGACAGAGGATGAGATGGTTGGATAGCATCACCGACTCAATACACATGTGTTTGAGCAAGCTCCGGGAGTTGGTGTTGGACAGGGAAGCCTGGGGTGCTGCAGTCCATGGCGTCACAGAGTCAGACACGCCTGAGTAACTGAACTGACCTGAATATTCCATTGTATGTATGTGTTACATCTTCTTTCTCCATCCCTCTGTTGATGGGCATTTAGGTTGTGTCCATGTCTTGGCTATTGTAAATGATGCTGCCGTGAACACTGGGGTGCATGTGCCTTTTGAAATGATGGTTTTCTCCAGGTCATATGACCAGGGGTTGGATTACACTCAGGTGGTAGCTCTGCCTTTTGTTTTAGGAGTCTGCGTTCTGGTCAGTCTCCCCAGATGATCCTGACAGCTACACGAGGACACACGCTTGAGACCCCTTCTGCACCTTGCCTGAGATACACAGGACACACTCTCCCGGATATCTTAGCAGTGGGGCAGAAATCACCCCTGCAGTGGGTGTCTTTCACTGAGAGTGTCCTGGCCTGACCGATGGGAGCACCCCCTGACCAGGCGTCGTGCGCGCTCAGCAGAGTCAGCAGTTCTGCGGGACAGTACCTGGGGCCAGAAGGTCAGGTCTGCATCTGTTCCCCAGGGCGACTGTTACAAAGTGTCACAGACAGGGAGCTTAAACAACAGAAATAGATTCCGTCACAGGTCTGGAGGCTGGAAGGCAGGGGTGAAGGTGCGGGCAGCTTGGTGTCTCCAAGGCCTCCCTCCTTGGCTGCTTCTGAGCCTTTCGCAGGCCCTCTGTGTGCATCCTAGTCTCCTCTGCTCGTCAGGACACTGGAATACTGGGTTGGGGCCCGCCCCCAGGGCCCTGTTTGCACTTGACTACTTCTTTAAAGACCTCAGCCACATTGTGAGGTGCTAGGGGTTAGGACGTCAACCTCTGACCTTTGCAGGGGCCACTTCAGCCTGTGGCAGGATGCAGAGTCAGCAGTTCTGCGGGACAGTACCTGGGGCCAGAAGGTCAGGTCTGCATCTGTTCCCCAGGGCGACTGTTACAAAGTGTCACAGACAGGGAGCTTAAACAACAGAAATAGATTCCGTCACAGGTCTGGAGGCTGGAAGGCAGGGGTGAAGGTGCGGGCAGCTTGGTGTCTCCAAGGCCTCCCTCCTTGGCTGCTTCTGAGCCTTTCGCAGGCCCTCTGTGTGCATCCTAGTCTCCTCTGCTCGTCAGGACACTGGAATACTGGGTTGGGGCCCGCCCCCAGGGCCCTGTTTGCACTTGACTACTTCTTTAAAGACCTCAGCCACATTGTGAGGTGCTAGGGGTTAGGACGTCAACCTCTGACCTTTGCAGGGGCCACTTCAGCCTGTGGCAGGAGCAGCCTGCGGAAAGGGGGGAGGGGGAGGTGGGCCCACCCTCCTCCTTGGGGCCCTCCTAGCCTTTCCTGTGCCCTGGTCTCCGAGGGCTCACCTTTCCATGGAAGGGAGCATTGGGCTTGCCTGACCCTCTCCTGGTTCTGATCCCATTTGTCCTTCACAGCCATCCAGTGAGGCAGGCAGGACTTGTTTATTTTGTAGGGAAGCAATTTCAGAGAAGTTAAATGGTGGATCAAGTGTGCCATGATGGGCACCCAGAGTACTGTTCTTTCCATGGGTGCCCTGGGCCCCTGTTGTGCCTTCTGCATCCTTATTCCCAGGGGCTCAGGTGCAGAGTCTGAGGACAGCAGAGAGCTGCATGGGGCGATATAGGACAGGTTCCCTCTCTCTTTTGCTTTGATTGCCTTTCACACTCTTGTCTCTGGAAGAACTCCTGGGAGAGTAAAGCCCATTCTGTGTCTGTGGCTAAGTGTTTCCCGCCTTTTGCCCTATTAAAAGCATGGGGCTTGTCTCATTCATTAAAAATACATGTTCCATTTGCTATGGTGTGGGTGCTGAGACGGCTGAAGTGGCAAGGAAACCAGGCTGGCTCGCGTTGGGCCGGGCCCTTGGGGCACGGCCTGGGGGATGGCTGGCCTTGGTGAGCCGTCTGGAGGATTCTGTTCACGTCAAGCGCACCCCGTCCGCGACCACAAACGAGCACTGCCACTCCTGTCATTTCTGAGAACTAGAGAGGCAAAGAGTCACGTCAGCGGACGCTGTCAGTGTCGGGGCAGCATAGTGAGCAGAGTGATGAGATGTGAGCTTCAAGGCCCTCAGTGATGGCGTGCAGACGCGGCAGTGGGTGGGGAGGAAGAGGGAGAGGAGGGATAAAGAAGAAGCTAGGCAGGGAGTGATGCTTACCCCAGTGTGTGTGTGTGCGTGCATGTGCACACATAGGCTCTTGTGATGCACTGTGATACACACACACACACACACATACACACATGCATTATGATGTACATACACGCACACACACGCATTATGATGTACACACACACACATATACACGCTCCTGTGATAGGCTGTCACACACACGCATTATGATGTACACACACACACTCCTGTGATGGGCTGTCACACACACACACACATGCATTATGATGTACACACACACACACTCCTGTGATGGGCTGTCACACACACACATACATGCATTATGATGTACACACACACACGCTCCTGTGATGGGCTGTCACACACACACACGCATTATGATGTACACACACACACACACTCCTGTGATGGGCTGTCACACACACACACGCATTATGATGTACACACACACACTCCTGTGATGGGCTGTCACACACACACACACATATTATGATGCACACACACATACACTCCTGTGATGGGCTGTCACACACACACACATGCATTATGATGTACACACACACACACACATGCATTATGAGGTACACACACACATGCATTATGAGGTACACACACACATGCATTATGATGTACACACACACACGCATTCTGATGTGCATACACACACATGCATTATGATGTACACACACTCCTGTGATGGGCTGTCACACACACACACGCATGTATTATGATGTACACACATACACGCTCCTGTGATGGGCTGTCACACACACACCTACACACATATTATGATGTACACACACACACACGCTCCTGTGATGGGCTGTCACACACACACACACACACTCCTGTGATGGGCTGTCACACACACACACACACACACGCTCCTGTGTTCTGATGCATCTCTGAGTCGCCAGGGGTGGGAAGGAAGGTAGAAGAATGATCTGCAAAAACCAGAAGCATCTGGGCAGACGTGATTCCAGCCCCCAGCCTGGGTGGGGCTTGTGAGTGGAATGTGGCCACCCCTGGCCTGGGGCTTCCCCAGAGGCACATCCCTGTCTGCTCAGGCCCTCGGGACAGGGCTTTGTCCTGGACACGGGTCCCAGTGGCCGCGGGGGGGATGAGGTCCCCTGCAGTGACAGGGCCTGGAGGTCACGCCATCACCACCTGCTGCTGAGTTCGCGGCTTCCTATTCTGGGCGCTGCCAGCAGTTGCCTGGAGAGAAGTCATTCTTGGGCCACAGAAGAGTCTAGGCCCCTCAGTCAGTTTATAAACTGCTCTCTCTGGCAAGGCCAGGGCAGAATACTGCTTGCATGTTGTTTTTTACATCCTTATGCTAATGAGGGGATGACGACAGGCTTTTTACTTGCTTCCAGCCAGGCTCATAGAAGTGGGTTGGGGTCCTTGATGTCGGTTTTCATCCCCAAACTAATTTCCCCCGCTCCCGGGCCTGTGTCCGCTGCCCCCTGCTTCCCCGCTCAGTTGGGAGCTCTGGCCAAGGGCGAGAGAAGACCTGATGGGAGTGGGGGGCTGCTGCTTCGCCTGCCGCCAGGGAGGTTCCAGGCTGGTGATGGAGTGGCAGGGGCCTCCCGCTCATCTGTCGCTTGTGGTCCCAGCCCCACACCGCCGCCCCCACCCCCCAACCAGATGTGTATAAGAGACAGCCTCCCTCCCCGTCCCATCCCTCAGAGTTGTCCCAGTGCACTGGCTTCAGCCCATATCTGCGTCAGACCAGGCTGGGCAGTACCCTGCCCTGGCCTGGCTGGGGCCCAGAGCTGTGCTCAGGGAGAGGCCTGAGGTAGGGGGTGCAGGGCCCCCGGGGCCGCCTGGATGGCCGCCAGCAGACAGCTTTGTTTGTGACACTTCTTTTCCCGAGACGCCAGCTGACGGGGGTCGAGGGGGAGAGGAGCAGGCATGAAAGGCGTGGGGTGGGGACCCGCTTGGCACAGCTGCAGAGAAGGGACTGCCCCCTCCCAGCTCCTGTATCCGCCCCTCAGATCTCGGGGCCAGGGGAGCAGATGTCTTGTCAGAGAGGCTCCCCATCAAGAGCCCCCCCTCTCCCTGGGGCCCAGTGGGGCAGGCGCCGGCCTGAGGGATGGCCTGCCAGCTGTTGGCTCCCTCGGGCGTTGGCCTGGCCGGGCTTTGTGTGTGCCAGGCAGCAGGTGCCATGCAGAGGGTGGGGGTTGGAGTGTGCAGGGGGCTCTGAGGTCGGGGTAGGGGGTCAAGGATCTGGGGCTGCTCAAGGGGCAGCAGGTTGTTGAGATGAAGGGGCAGCTGGCTCTTCAAGATTCCAGCCTGGAGGGGTCCCCCAGAAGGCCCCCCACCAGCATCAGCTCCGATGTGGACTCAGTGCCAGGTGGACGAGGGGATCAAGTCTTGGCCTCAACCAAAGAGACCACATCATTCCCTTTTCACTTGAAAAAATGCTTTCCAACTGTGGTCTCTCCTCTAGGCCTCAGACTTTCCCAGGACGACGAGACAGTGGCGAGAGCATGTGGATGCCCGGGGACCTTTCTCAGGCTGGCCTGGCAGCGCGTGCTCCGAAGCGGCCCCTGGATTCTGCTGGGAGCTGCGGGAGAGGCTGCGCAAGAGACCAGGGTTTCTTGAGGCTTCAGGCCTCTGTGGGGCCTGCCCTGGCCTGACTTGCAGCAGAAGTAAGCCCTTCAGACACCTTCCCAAGGGTGGGGATCGTAGCAGCTGCCGGTTGAGAGGTCACCATGGTGATGGGCGACAGCCAGCAGCCCCTGCCTACATCTCCCCCCAACCTCCAGCCTAGCAGGCCTGCCCCAGCTCTCTTCCCCAAGGACCAGCAGGGCTGCAGGGCCTGCCTACCGGCTGCCCTGGGGCCACTTCTCAGCCTCCGCTTTCCCTCTGGCAGCACGGATTCAAAAGCAGATTCTAAGTAGAGTCAAATGCGCATAAAAGCATCTCTTGAGAACTCCAAGGCTTACAAGTGTAAGCTATTGTCCCTGTTATAAATAAAATCAAACTCATTACTCAGGAGATAATAAGAATTATGATGTCAGTAAGAACCTCACCTGATCGGAAGGGCCCAATTTTTCCTCCTGAGGGTCCTCGGGGCCTGGTGATTCGTTCTTCTGTTTTCTGGGGTCCTGCTGAAATCTGTGCTTTAAGATGGTTTACTTCCATTCTGTCTGAGGTGAGGAGTAACCAATCAACTCCCTTCTCAAAATTCTTCAGCTATTTTAAGGCCAGTGAAATCTCTTAGACAAGCTAAGCCACCCGAATTATTCTGACTCCTGCTTTTAACAACTGAACATCTTTTTTTCTTTCAGGATGACATTGACATATCTGCTCAATAAATTAGCACCAGCTGACTTATTTGGCTTAGCCAGGTCCTCCAGCCCATAGGAAAAAGGGAGGGGACCAGAGGATTAGAGGAAAGGGCTGGAGAGTTATCTCAGCACTTATCAAGGTTAGAGGACCAGCACCCATTTTTTAGTAAAAATGCATTAATTGTAACCTTTTTTTGAGGGTGCGTTTCTCATGTCTTTAATCATCTCTGTTGCTCGTCTCTGAGTCCCTTAAAGTTCTCAATGTTCTTTTGAAATGATGTTCATAAAAATTCCCCATCATTCTGATCAGGGCTCAGGGAGCTACATGAGATCGCAGAAGAATCACTTTTGAATCTCTGTAAGTCACACAAGCACCCATTATGATAGCCCAGCTGTCAGGCTGGCTGGCTTTCTTTGCATCTAGTAACACGACTCGTCACTTCACAGTCAGAGCTCCTGGTCAGCTGGGGTCCCTGAAGTTTTGTCTTTGTCTCCTGTCTTCCAGACCCAGTGCCTTACTAGCAAGGACTTTGTGTGTGTATGGTCTGTCTCTCTGCCATTTTATTTAAAATATTTTCACTGAAGCAGAATACACAAACACAGAAGGGCTCATATAAGTATACAGCTCGATACATTTTCGCAAACAGAAAGCCCAAGTAACCAACATTTAGATGGAGGGACATTACATTGTCAGCAGCCCAGAAGCCCTTCCTGTGGCCTTTCCCCACCTTCCCCCCAACCGCCCCCACCCCCACCTGCCCGTGTTAACCACTGTCCTGATTTCTAAGGTCGTAGATTAACTGAGCCTGTTTTGATTCTTTGTAAAATGCAGTCCGAATGTGCACTCTTCCGTGTCTGGTTCATTCACATTACTCCTGCTGTCTTTTGTTAAGCTCACCCTCTTTATTTGGATTCCTAGAAGGATCTAGAGACCTGAGGACCCAGACATTTCAACCTCAGATGTGGCAGTGTCAGCTGTGGCTAACTAACCTAGTCCCCGTGACACACCAGGGTTCTAGGTAGAATTTTTCTTTACCATTTACTGGTTATTTTGTCCCTCTTTTTTCTCAAAACTCATCATCTCCTCCCAGGTTGATTCGTACTCTTACGTCAGGGTCCTCTCAGAAGACATTGCATGTGTGTGTGTTGCCATATAAAAAACCCAGAAGGAGAGTTTTAACCCTGTGGGGAGTTACTCTTGCTGTTTTGAGGGAGATGATTATGAGAGGCGAGGCTATGTTTAGGGAGATTCCATTTGGCGATCAGTCCCTGGTTGCGGTTTGTCTACTCTGCTGTAGGCCTGGCAGGTGTCGAGGCAGGGAAATGAGGGCCTCTAAAATGTTAGGGCAGAGCTTCCATTCTTTCCCACCACATAGCACCCAAGAAAATAGCACTATTTACATGGCAAACTGCGGTGCATGGAGGAGATATTTCTGTAGTAGTAAGTGATAGAGTGTAATACAACGTTTTACACCATTCACATACTTAGAGCTGTTACAGTTCAGTTCAGTTCAGTTCAGTCTCTCAGTCGTGTCCGACTCTTTGCGACCCCATGAATCGCAGCACGCCAGGGCTCCCTGTCCATCACCAACTCCTGGAATTCACTCAGACTCACGTCCTTCGGGTCCGTGATGCCATCCAGCCATCTCATCCTCTGTTGTCCCCTTCTCTACAGCTATGTATATATTTATATGTAAACAAATAGAATACNAGTCTCTCAGTCGTGTCCGACTCTTTGCGACCCCATGAATCGCAGCACGCCAGGGCTCCCTGTCCATCACCAACTCCTGGAATTCACTCAGACTCACGTCCGTCGGGTCCGTGATGCCATCCAGCCATCTCATCCTCTGTTGTCCCCTTCTCTACAGCTATGTATATATTTATATGTAAACAAATAGAATACATTTAAATATGTTTAGTAAATATGTGTAATATATGCATTTCTCTTCTTATATGGATGTGTATTTAAGGAACCTTAACAGCTCCTTCTTCGTGCCGTGTATAATGGTGACTTGTGTGTCAGGGATGATGTGACTGGAATTTCAAGTCCAAACTCGTTTTCTGTTGTTTGGCTGCCCAGTCGTGTCCGACTCTTTGGGACCCCATGGACCGCAGCACGCCAGGCCTCTCTGTCCTTCACCATCTCCTGAGGTTTGCCCAGGTTTATATCCATTGCATCGATGATGCCATCCAGCCATCTCATCCTCTGACGTCCCCTTCTCCTCCTGCCTACAGTCTTTCCCAGCATCAGGGACTTTTTCAATGAGTTGTCTGTTTGCATCAGATGACCGAAAGCCTGGACTTTCAGCTTCAACATCAGTCCTTCCAGTGAGTATTCAGGGTTGATTTCCCTTAAGATTGACTGATTTGATCTAAATTAAACTAGTTCAGTTCCCATCAACTCTTTTTAATAAAGCAGTTCTTACTGGCAGAGTGAACATGCCTTTTTAGAGTGATGCTTCTTCAGTTAGCTTAAACGGCTCAAAGGCCTGTCACTTAAAATCACAATGAAAGTGTCCAGTGTAAGTGAAGCCGAGGTTGAGCTGAGCTGCCCAGAGCCCCTCCCCACCCCCACGGGCCTTCTCTGGGCACACGGAACACAAAGTCCTCCAGCAGCGCACGGCCCCTTGTTCACGGGCAGCAGCTGCAGAGTCCGTGGCTGGCTGCCCAAGCCCAGGGCCAGGTGGCGGGGCCACAGGTGCAGGGCGCTGTTCTCCTGTGTGCCTTCAGGACCATGTGCATGCCGTCAAACTCCGCGCCCCTGGCTGCCCACCCGGGAGCCTTCAGTGAGGTGGCTCAGCTGCTCAGGACCTGCCCAGCTGCAGGGGGATGGGTCCCCTCCCATGGCCTTCCTGGAGCCCGTTTGCAGCACTCCAGTTGGCCCACCATTTGGGACATTCTTCCTAAGATGTTGCCATGAGTGAGTCCAGTGCTCTGGAACCCTTGCCTCAGGCTGTTCAGACTGGTTAACAAAGTGCCATGGACTTGGGTAAATTTATTTCTCCTTGTTCTGGAGGCTGGAAGTCCAAGATCAAGGTGCCAGCATGATCAGGCTCTGGTGAGGGCCTCTTCCAGGTTACTGACTCCCAACTTCTTGATGTCACCTCACATGGTAGGAAGAAAGGATGGAGCGTGTGGGAGTCTTTTGATAAGGACATTAATCCCATTCATGAGAGCTTCACCCTCATGACCTCACCACCTCCCAAAGGCCCCACCTGAAACATAACATAGAGGTTAGGATTTTGAGAAGTGGATTTGGGGAAAACAGATTCAGTCCATGGCACCAGCAAGCAAGCTAGTGTTTGAACCAGTTGAGACTGCAGTGAGCCTTGTTGGGCAACTTCTTGACTGTCTATTCAAAGGCTGGTGAAAAGATGTCTGAAACATGCGTGAGGCTGAAGACCTTTACGTAGAATGCACACAGGTGAGCCATGGACTGGCGTTATTGGAATAAACCCTCTGCTGCATTTTCTTTGCACTTAAAGAGCATTTTTTCCTGGTCTTAGGCAACATGTGACCTATGGTGAATAAGGCATTATTCACCCTTAGAGGGTGAATAATTTCCTATAGAGAGAATGATGGTGCTGGCAGAGTGTTATGGTAATGGAAAGCAAAAACTTATGTAGACTATTGCATCTGTTCCTACAAGGCAAATCGCTGCCCCCACCATGGTGAAAGGGATTCAGTGTCATCAACCTGTCCCCAGGTGACTGATGATTCAGCTCAGGGAATAGTACTGTATGGAGAGTATATCTGCATACCTCTTCCAAGCCCACCTCATCACAAGTCTTCCAGTCTCGTTCTGTTTAAGTTCTTGACTAGTTGGCCAACCTATTAGTCTCTGCTCATGAATCATTGTAGATCCATGCTTCAGTCATTTCCCTTGTAATGGATCAGAGCAGCATACCCAAGTGTGGTGTGTGTTAAACCCCCAAACCCACAGGTCTACCAAATATGGTATCTCTTTCTTTGTATTAGGAAGTGCACTTTGTCACTCACTCCTGACATTTTTTGGACCCCTCAGTTAGTTCAGTCGCTCAGTTGTGTCCGACTCTTTGTAACCCCATGGACTGCAGCATGCCAGGCTTCCGTGTCCATCACCAACTCCCGGAGCTTGCTCAAACTCATGTCCATCACGTCAGTGATGCCATCCAACCATCTCATCCTCTGTCATCCCCTTCTCCTCCTGCCTTCAATCTTTTCCAGCATCAGCGTCTTTTCCAATAAGTCGGTTCTTCAGGTGACCAAAGTATTGGAGTTTCAGTTTCAGCATCAGTCCTTCCAATGAATATTCAGGACTCATTTCCTTTAGGATAGACTGGTTGGCTCTCCTTGCAGTCCAAGGGACTCTCAAGAGTCTTCTCCAACATCACAGTTCAAATGCATCAATTCATCAGTGCTCAGCTTTTTTTTATGGTCCAACTCTCACATCCATACATGACTACTGGAAAAATCATAGCTTTGACCAGACGGACCTTTGACGGCAAAGTAATGTCTCTGCTTTTTAATATGTTGTCTAGGTTGATCATAGCTTTTCTTCCAAGGAGCAGGTGTCTTTTAATTTCATGGCTGCAGTCACCATCTGCAGTGATTTTGGAGCCCCCAGAAATAAAGTCTCTCACTGTTTCCATTGTTTCCCCATCTATTTTTCTGCCGTGAAGTGATGGGACTGGATGCCATGATGTTACTTTTATAAATGTTGAGTTTTAAGCCAGTTTTTTCACTCTTCTTTCACTTTCATCAAGAGGTTCACTTACTGCCATAAGGTGTCATTTGCATATCTGAGGTTATTGATAATTCTCCCGGAAATCTTGATTCCAGCTTATGCTTCATCCAGCCTGGCGTTTCCCATAATGTACTCTGCATATAAGTTAAATAAGCAGGGTGACAATATACAGCCTTGACGTACTCCTTTCCTGATTTGGAACCAGTCTGTTGTTCCATATCCAGTTCTAACTGTTGCTTCCTGACCTGCATGCAGATCTCTCAGGAGGCAGATAAGGTAGTCTGGTATTCCCATCTCTTTTAAGAATTTCCCACAGTTTGTTGTGATCTATACAATCAAAGGCTTTGGTGCGGTCAATAAAGAAGAAGTAGATGTCTTCCTGGAACCCTTTTTTTGGACTCCTGGGTCCCTAGAAAATTCACAGTATGAAACACCTCCAAACTTTCATGGGGTTTATCTCCAGTCCCCTGAAATGCATGTGACTTACTAAGGCACCTAAAATATTTCCTACTTCCTGCTCACCAGGTCCAGTTTGCACAGTGACACCAATGAAATGCAGTGATGTTCTCTGAGCATCTAGATGCTCAAGTTCTTGTGGACTGTGGCACAGCAGAGAACAAGTTGATTCGGCCCTGACAGAAAGCCTCAGGTGGAGTGTACTGGCGTCCCCGCCACGCGCAGGCAATCAGCTTAGCTGCTTGGAATCAAAGACATGCTTTCCCTAGGACTGTAGCTTCACATCAGGTGCCAAGTGTGTGTTTGCCTTGTTCTGGTACAGATACCCATCTGGAACTGCGTGTGCACTTGGCATCACCATATGACCACTCTCTATAATCTATAGTCATTCTGTATGATCTGTTTGGTTTCTGCACCAGTCAAATATGAGTTAAATATTAAGGTGGTCAGACTCTCCACTCCTGCATCTTTTAAGTATTTGATGGTTGCACTAAGCTGTGCAGTTCTCTAAGGGGTTTTGATATTTCTTTGGGTTCACTATCTTGGTAGCAGGGGTTGGGGAGAGGTTCCACTTGCAAGGAGATAGTTTCCTTTTGGCCCTTACTGCCATATGGGCTTCATTCCATGAGTCAGCGAGCCACTGTGAGATTCAGGGAATAATAGTAACTTTTCTATTACTAGGATACATTCTGGGAAAATGACAACAGGATAGACCCTCAGGGACCCACTGTAAAGCCTGATCTCCATGAGTTCACACTGTGGCTGTGGGACTGTTGTGGAAATTTGAGTCTCCTGTGGTTAGCATGAGATGAGAAATATTAATAGTACCTAATAGTCCCTAGAAAGTCTGGATAGTTCCCTTTCCCTCTTCCGTTCAGTGGCACCAGCTCTCTTTTGGGGAGGATTAGGGGGATGTTCACAATAGACCTGTGGCTGCATTGTACATGTTTGCTCACAGAGATCCCTACCAGATGTGTATAAGAGACAGCTCCTGTGATGGGCTGTCACACACACACATACATGCATTATGATGTACACACACACACGC
>SJYX01017835.1:131539-150537 GCA_006410675.1 Oreotragus oreotragus
GCAGCTTTGGCATCTTCCTCGCTGTTAAAGTCTACAAAACCAAACCCTTTGGAGGATCCAGTCTCCCGGTCAGTGACTATCCTTGCTCGAATAGAGCCATCAAACGACTCCTTTAATGTCTCTTCTGTGGTATCCTCAGAGAGACCTTTGACAAAGAGAGTCTTGGATGGCTGGCTTCTTGCATTAGGTGATCCCCTGGGTCCTTGCAACTCCAGTCTGATGGCTCTGCCCTCAATTTCCCTTTTATTACATGAATTTAAAGCTTCTTTAGCATCTTCAAATGAAGCAAATTCTATAAATGCATACCCTTTAGATTTGCCATTTTGGTTCTGGGGCACCTTGATATGAGTTGCCTTCTCAAATACTTCCTGAAGAGTTTCTTCTGTTGCACTATAGGAGAGGTTGCTTAAAACCAGGGTTTTTGATTCACCACTCCAAGTGCTATTCTTTCCACCTCTATGGTCTTGATTTTGGCCTTTCTCTCCGGTGTAGTACAGAGAAATGGATCGCCCATCTATCTCTGTTCCCTGCTTTTCTTCCAAGGTTTTTTCTGCATCAGCTTCTGTCTTAATAAAATTGTGAATAGTTTTAATCGCCTTTGTATGTTTATCTCCGATGTTTATCACTTCCTCATATCCAATTTATTAATTTTTTTGTTAAAGCTGTTTTCTTTATTATATTTGCCAAATGTTTTTCAGTTTTGTTTCTTGCTTCTTGTTTTGTTAATAAAAAGAACCAGGTTTTTTATTAATTCATTTTTTTACTAACTTATTTTTTTCTGCTTCTATATTCATTTTAAGATAATTTTCTTTGTTCAATTTTTTATATAAAAAGAATATTTACGGTTATGATGGGCTTCCCTGGTGGCTCAGTTAGTAAAGAATCTGCCTGCAATGGAGGAGACCTGGATTTGATCCCTGGGTCAGGAAGACCCCCTGGAGAAGGAAACGGCTACCCGCTCCAGTATTCTTGCCTGGGAAAGCCATGGACAGAGGAGCCTGGCGGGCTGCAGCCCACGGACACGACTTAGTGACTAAAGCAGCACAAGGCTATGTTTCCTCTGAGTTTAACTATTTTTTTTAAGCAGACTTTATATTTTAGAGCAGCTTTTTGTTCACAGTAAAATTGATTGGAAGGTATAGAGATTTCCCATAAACTCCCCTCCCCCCACATACGTTGCTCCCCCATTATCAACATGCCCCACCAGAGTGGTATGCTTGTTACAGCTGTCAAGCCTACACTGACACATCACAGTTACCCGGAGACCACAGTTTACATTAGGGGTCACTTTTAGTGTTGTACATTCTGTATATAGAATGGGTTTGGACAAATGCAAAATGACGTGTACCATCCTTATAGTATCAGAGAGTATTTTCACTGCCCTGAAATCCTCTGTGCTCCAGCAAAAGAAACTATAAGCAAGGTGAAAAGACAGCCCTCAGAATGGGTGAAAATAATAGCAAATGAAACAACTGACAGAGGGTTAATTTCCAAAATATACAAGCAGCTCATACAACTCAACACCAGAAAAACAAACAACCCAATCAAAAAGTAGGGAAAAGACCTAAACAGACATTTTCCCAAAGAAAACATACAGATGGCTAACAAACACATGAAAAGGTGCTCAACATCGCTCATTATTAGAGAAATGCAAATCAAAACTGCAGTGAGATATCACCTCATACCGGTCAGAATGGCCATCATCAAAAAGTCCACAAACAATAAATGCTGGAGAGGGTGTGGAGAAAAGGGAACCCTCTTACACTGTTGGTGGGAATGTAAATTGATACAGCCACCATGGAAGATGGAGATTCCTTAAAAAACTGGGAGTAACACCACCATATGACCCAGCAATCCCACTCCTAGGCATATACCCCGAAGAAACCAAAATTTAAAAAGACACATGTATCCCATTGTTCACTGCAGCACTATTTACTGTAGCTAGAACATGGAAGCAACCTAGATGTCCATGGACAGATGGATGGATAAAGAAGCTGTGGTACATGTACACAATGGAGTATTAGTCAGCCCTAGAAAGGAACACATTTGAGTCCGTTCTGATGAGGTGGATGAACCTGGCGAGTGAAGTGAGTCAGAAAGAGAAAGATAAATATAGTATTCTAATGCATATATACATGGAATCTAGGAAAATGGTACTGAAGAATTAATTTGCAGGGCAGCAGTGGAGAAACAGACATAGAGAATAGTCTTACGGACATGAGGAGAGGGGAGGAGAGGGTGAGATGTATGGAGAGAATAACCTGGAAACTTACATTACCATATGTAACGTAGATAGCCAACAGGGATTTGCTGTATGGCTTAGGAAACTCAAACAGGGGCTCTGTATGAACCTAGAGGGGTAGGATGGGGAGGGAGATGGGAAGGAGGTTCAAAAGGGAGGGGATATATGTGTATCTATGACTGATTCATGTTGAGGTTTGACAGAAAACAACAAAATTCTGTAAAGCAATTACCCTTCAATAAAAAACAAATTAAAAGTCCTCTGTGCTCTACCTGTTCATCACTCCTCCTTTTTTATCTTATCTCTGAGCAGTTGGTTTCAAAAGTGATCTCATTATTATTTTTCTCAAAATAGCCTGCCATTATATTCTTAAATTTCTTCTTAAACCATTGCTACTTTAAAGAGTATTTTTAAAAATATCCAGCTGATTAGGGTTTTAAAAATAATTGTTTTAGTATAAACTTTGAATTTTGGATTTTATCATTTGAGATCACAGAAGATGGATTGAAAATTTTTCTGAGCAAAATTTTATTAGGCATGTCCGACTCTTTGCGACCCCATGGACTATAGCCAGTCAGGTTCCTCTGTCCATGGAATTTTTCAAGCAGGAATACTGCAGTGGGCTGCCATTTCCTACTCCATGGGACCCTCTGACCCAGGGATAGAATCCACATCTCCTGTAGCTTCTGCTTTGTCAGGCGGATTCTTTACCACCAAGCCAGCTGGGAAGTTCTTGACATCATAAATCATCTGCAAATACAAAGATTATGTAATCTTTGGAAATACATTCATTGAAATGCAAAAAAATTTTTATTAGGCAATTTGTTTTTGTTAATTAGCATTTTATCAGTTTTATAACTTTCACATAAAACTCCAAAAGAATGTGCTTTGTGTGTTTTTTCAGAGCCATCAAATAAGTCAACAGAACAGTTAAGGTTAGAAAATACACTGTGTAGTATTTCTTCTTTTTAGTTAATTTTTATTGGGGTATAGTTCATTTACAATGTTGTGTTGGTTTCTTCTGTATAGTAAAGTGAGTCAGCCATACATACAGATAGACTGGCTCTGCTGGGTCTTCGTTGCCACGAGCGGGCTTCCTCTAGTTGCGGCGAGTGGGGGCTCCTCTCTAGTTGTGCTGCCTGGTGTTCTCATTGCAGTGGCCTCTTTGTTGCAGGGTGTGGGCTCCGGGTGAATGGGCTTCAGTAGTTGCAGCTCTCAGGCTCTAGAGCGCAGGCTCAGTAGTTGTGGGGAACAGGTTTAGTTGCTCCAAGGCACGTAGACTCTTTCCAGGCCAGGAATTGAATCTGTCCCCTGCGTTAGCAGACAGATTCTTATCCACTGTGCCACTTGAGAAGTCCCCGCTGTGTACTGTTTCAAACCTTTGATATTCGTGGAGACTTACTGCCCAGTTTATGGCTACTTGGTGTCCTAAAAAGGTTAGTTCAGTTCAGTTCAGTTGCTCAGTCGTGTCCAACTCTTTGCGACCCCATGAGTCGTAGCACACCAGGCTTTCCTGTCCATCACCAACTCCGAGTTCACCCAGACTCATGTGCATTGAGTCAGTGATGCCATCCAGCCATCTCATCCTCTGTCGTCCCCTTCTCCTCCTGCCCCCAATCCCTCCCAGCATCAGTCTTTTTCAATGAGTCAGCTCTTCGCATGAGGTAGCCAAAGTACTGGAGTTTCAGCCTCAGCATCAGNTGGCTTAGTTTCACTGAGTTAGACAAGGCTGTGGTCCGTGTGATCAGACTGACTAGTTTTCTGTGATTACCACAGTCCTATTGTATTTAGCATTTGGGGGCCATGTATTTTATATTTGAGATATAACTTTCCAATATTTTTATTTGTTTGTTTGGCTGCACCAGGCCTTAGTTTTGGCACATAGGATCTTCGGGTTTTATTGCAGCATGCAGGATCCGTGTCTGTGGCGTGTGAACTCTTAGTTGTGCAACGCAGACTTTTAATTGCATGTGAACTCTTTAGTTGTGGCAAGTGGACTCTAGCTTCCTGACCAGAGGTTAAACCCTGGCCCCCTGTATTGGGAGTGTGGAATCTTAATCACTGGACTACCAGGGAAGTCTCTAGATATAACTCTTAAAAGCAAAAAAATTTAAGATTTTGTTTTTCAGTTTAATCTGAGGCTTTGAAGAAATTTTAGCCATTTATGTTTATTGTCATAATTTGATACTTAGACTTTACGTATTGATCATGTATTTATTGAACACCTTTCTGGAAATAAATACATGAACTAAGCAGAATCTTTGCATTTTGGGAGATCACACAGTCTAGTAAAAGACTGTGATAATCACCACTAACAGTAACTGTAACCAGGGAAAATGAAATACTGTTATGAGGACTAACTCTAGAGAAAAACTGATTTAAAATTCTAATCTGTTATTCAGTCCAATTGATATGAGGATACTAAAAATATGCTTATTCCTTGTTTCTTTTTATGGTTACACAGAAGACCTTTTTCCCTATCAAGTAATATGTTGTAAAAATAAAAGAGTTTTCTTAGATCCTATACTCGGTGTATGATGTTTCTGGAAGAATAATTGTATCTTTGTAACCATTGGATCATTTCAGTGTTATTTCAATGTAAATTTTGCCTAGAGGTTGAGGATCAGGTATGTAACAGAATACCGTTTTGTAGGCCAGTGGAGTGTTTCTACCCTAAAAAAGAATACCTTTTTCAAATAAATGAGCAAGTTTCCATCAGTTAAGACCTTTGTGATTTTGGTGGAAGTAGGAAGCAGATCTGAGGAGAGAAAAGTTAAAATGTAACTACTTCAGATAATTTGCCTCTGAAGACAGAGAAAGTTGTCTTTTACAATACTGATGGCCTGGTCTGTTGATGGGAGGCCTAGAAGAATTTCCGGTCCGGTCCTCTAGCCTTGTTCAGGACAGGGAGCATCTAGGTCAGTGGATCTGTCACTGTGTCTGGTAGAGGACGATGGAGAATGCCTTCACCCTGGATCTTTGGACCAAAAGCCAAGGATGAGTGAGTGTATCTATCTGCCTTGATAGATATCACAGAGGCTGGCTTGCAATTCCAACCTCAGGACTCAGGACTCTGCTGTTCTTTGCAGCTGGAGAGGATGCTGGCAGAACTCAATTACTTTGCTCAGAGCAGCTGGCAGCTCATGCAAAAAAAGTGACCTGGTTTTCTCCAGTCTGTAGTAGAGCCCACCTTTCCAGGATGAAAAAAATCCCCTCGCTCCTTATTCCTGACTCTCGCATGGCTGATAGTCAGGCATGCTGGCTGACCCCTGCCTTCCTTGCCCTCTTTAACCCCTCCACCCATCAGACTTAGGGTCACTTGGGTGTCGTATTAAAAAGAAACCAAATGGATGACCAGCATTGGAGCCAGCGCCAGTTTAGAGCTCCCAGTTCACAGGGTGACTATATGTCCCAGGTTGCCTGCGACAGTCACCCTCTACACTTGGTGTTTCGGCATACTTATGAATAGCTTTCCTTGTCACTATCAACAGTGTCCGGATTTAGACAAGGAATGGTATGGTTACTCTGACTTTTTAATCTGTGACAAGACCCATTCTTTGGCTTATACTGACACCTGTAGGCTTGCAAAATGGCTTTGAAGAAAATGACAAAGTGCCAGGTTTTCCCCTAACCTCAGCCTCCAGGATTTCAGCCCACCTCCGGAGGATCTGAGAGCCCTAACTGTGGGGCGTATTCAGAAGGGGGCCAAGGCGGGGAAAGACTTCACCGGGAAATGCTGCTCACTCTGCTGCCGTGAGGGTCCAGGGTTGTACTGACACTTGGAGTGACTTTTTTTTTTTTTTTCTGTTTCAAATTCTTTATTATGCATCATGGTTGCACAATTTCAGGCTGTGGAGCAATGTTTTGATTATTCCTGTTGGCAACAGGAATCACTCTCAGTTTCAGGTGAAAACGAGAGCCCAAACAGCTCGATGAGCTGTGACGATGGTGCCTGGGTTAGGAGGTGTGATACTCTGGGCTGGGGAATCTCGGGGCTGTGGGTTTTCACGGCTGGGGAGCCTTGGAAAGAGAATGTAGGCAGGTCAGTTTCAAGGTCCCCCAGCTCATCTGTTGGAAATTAGATGACCCTGGGTTTCCTTGGACCAAGAAGATGCGGACAGTGGAGGGCGGATGTGAGCTGCAGTACCCGGGGCTCCCTCGCTCTCATCTCCCTCAGGCCCCATCTTGACACCTGGATTCCAGTTTGAACACTGAAAACAACACAGTGCACTTAAAAAAAAAAAAAAAAAAGAAATTCAGAGGCCAGGATAGCTTCAGGCAGGACTAGTCAGTGTGCTGGGGTGTCTCAGCGATGGATTTGAGACAGATTAAATCACGGGCTCCCGAGCCTAACAGCCCCGAGGGTGCCCCCTCTCCCTGTGTGAGGCTGCCTTTGAGGGGGGCCCTGTCCCCCCCCAGAGGCCACCCCCTCCCCCTGCCTCACTTCCCCGAGCAATGAAAACAAACCGTTGCCAAGATAGGAAAGGAAGGCTCGAAAGGGTGCTGCCTCCTTGGAGTAGACCAGGCTGAGGAAGGAAGCACAGGATGTCTGACTTCCGGCTATTCTTGTAGGGTTTTACTGGCGGTCTGTGTTTGTCCTCTTCTTCTTTTTTTTAAGACACTAATGTTGTAAAGTCCCTGGCAAGATAGAAACCTTGGCATTCACCAATTCCCTTGGAAAGGGCTTGCACCGGATTCTTCCAGACTGTGAGAAAACCCTGGCCGTGCCCCCTGACCTGCATCTCAGGGAAAGGGGGGTGGCGAGCGGGCTGCCTTCTGGCTGTCACTCGCTGAATGAACAGACCATAATGAGTCAATTCTCTGCCGTCTGCTATTTAAAACAACGGGTTCCTTCCTGTTTCCTACGCGCTGACTGAGGCTTCTTCTGTGTTAGGGGAAAAAAAAGGAATTCAGGGATAAAGTGGGCCCTCTGAGCCTGAATGAGCCATACATCTCGGCCCACAGTGGCACAAAAGCTCCTAACTGTTTTATCTGTACAGATGGCTCTAATTTGGTGTTGGTGGCATGACTCTGTGAGCTAATTTTCCAAATACTTGGTTCATTAAAGTGGAAGGAAAAAAAAAACCAACCCTGTAAGCCAAGTGAGACTCCTCAAAAAAATAGAAGTCCTGAATGTTTCACTGCAGTGTTGCTTCCGACAGGGCAGGAGGTGGGGGGGCGGTGAGAGCCTCCAGGCCACAACTGAAGAGGCTCTGGATGCTGGCTCCTTTGTCCCCCACCCCAGGGAAGTCCAGGCACCCCCTGGGAGTGAACCCTTCACCTCTTGCCCATGACCTGGTCCTGGGGGGAGCTGGACGGAAGGGACGAGTGAGGCCTCAGATGATGGGCTGGGGTCTCAGTGATGCCACGTCAGGGGCTGACTGGGGCTTTTTCTGTTTCCCCAGCCAAGTGTAAGGGATGTTAGGAGGGGTGTGACTGTGGTGAGTGTCAGCAGCAGCCGTAGGAGGCAGGGCAGCCCTTCCCCCTACCCCACCCCCCACCTCCGGGACACTGCCTTGCTTCTGCTGGGGCCTGAGACAGCATCATCCCCTGGTGTTCACAGCCCAGTGGCTCTGGGGCTGGGGCTTCCTGGGGGTGACAGAGAAGCTTCGAGAGCACTTGGAACACTGCAGGGACATCTGCTCGCTCGCTTCTGTAGCAAGCATGCTGAGCCCTGGTACTGGTCTTGGGACACGTAAGATTAGTGCCTCCTGTCCCCTCCAGAAGGGGTCATCATCTCCACCCCCCTGCCTCTCCCGTCAAGGCAGACACATAAGAGATGCAGAAGGTCTTCACTCTGCCCAGCAAGCAGGCGCGGTGCCACACAGGGGGCGCTGTGGAGCCTAGTCAGCAGGTGGAGAGGGAAAAGCACAGAAAACTTGTGTGCGATGTGCTTAAGAAGTGGCGACAGGTGTCGTCTCCCAGGTGCAAAGGCTTGTCAACTCTAGATACTCACACATGAAGGAACAGGTGGCATAGTCTACACATGCATGTGCACGTGTGGGTACATGGGTGTGCACGTGGGGGTGTGGGAGGAGGAAGGGGCTGCGTGGCTTTGCCAGGTGGGCTGGGACAAGACTGAGGAAAGCCTGTGGGCAAAGAGGAGCCTAAAAGTTTTTAGAGCCTCAAAACAGGTAAGATTTGGTTGGAATGAAATAATCAGACAGGTATTCCCAAAGTTCCTTGTAGATACCATCGGTGAAGGGCTGGAGGGACGCTGGCTGGTGAGGAAGTGGCCACGGGGGCAGAGGGCAGGACTGGGGCTGCGGAGACACAGCCAGAGGCCAGGCCAGAGCTGGAGCAGCAGGGATGGCGGGAGGGCAGGGGTCGGTGGCCTGCAGACCACCCACTGGGTGCTGAGCATGGGGAGCAGCAGAGTCAGGGAGAGAAGGTGAGTTCCATGTTGTTGAACCATGGTTCTGAGGGGGCAGCAGGACCAAGCCCGTCCCACGGTCACCAGGCCTGTAAACGGAGGGGAGGGACAGGAGGGCCTCGGAGACAAGGCATCAGGGGCCAATGGAGGAGACAGACGCTGGGTAGGGAGGGGTGGGCACAGAGCCTGCCTGCAGTGGGGGTGGGGGCAGATGGGTCAGGGTCAGAGGTAGGGGGCACAGGACTTCCTGCTACAAACGTGAGTCCTTCCTGCTCTGGCCCCGGTTTGGAGATCTGGACTCAGGGGGCTGTGCATGTTAGTCGCTCAGTCATGTCTGACTCTTTGCAACCCCAAAGACTGTAGCCCGCCAGGCTTCTCTGCCATGGAGTTCTCCAGGCAAGAATACTGGAGTGGGCTGCTAATCCCTTCTCAGAGGATCTTCCTGACCCAGGGATTGAACCCTGGTCTCCTGCATGGCAGGCATATTCTTTACTGTTTGAGCTACAGGGAAGTCAGGGGGCTTGTGGGGGCCAGATGAGGGGGCAGAGCACAGGTATGGAGCCAGGTGGAGCCACGGGGAGGGACGTGTGTCCCCCCAACATACCCATCCATAGTCAGACCCCATGGCCAACTCCACATCCTGGACTTGAGCCCTGATTTCTTGTTTCAGGAGGGTCCTCCTGGAGTGGGTGGGAGTGAGGGTTGGTTGGTGGCTCCTCTTTCCAGGGAAGGGTGGAGAATTTTCTTGGTACCAGTGGTATAAGAATGGGGCACCTTCTACCATGAGCTTCTCAGGGTACAAGGCTCCCCTTTTTCTCAGAGGCATGTAGTATGGGGGTAGGGATTCTTACAGGGAGAGGAAAAGGAAGAAGATTGTAGTTTGGACCAGGAAGAATGGCCCGTACCAGTGGGAGCCTGGAGTCAACAGTTGTGAGTGGAAAAGCACCCTTCCTCTAGTTCTACTGAAGGGCCTTTGGCCTTTACCAGAAAGAGGAACCTGGGAGAAGACTTCAAGAAGAAAGAAGGATAAATAGCCCAGGTGGGGTCTCTGCTTCTTCCCCTCAAACATCCGGATGAGTCACTGTGTCTGGATGAGGCAAGACCACCTACTGTAGCACAGGGGTGTCTTGGAGGTGGTCCAGGTGTGATGGGAACCAGTACTGGAAGGTAAGGTCTGAACCTCCCTGAAGGAGCCGTGGGCAACTAAAAACGAGGTCAGGGATGGGTCAGTGGTGAAGCAGTCAGGATGGTCTGAGGTGTGAGCCAACGCCCGGGGGTTGTGTACCCAGGGAAGGGAGTGGGAAGCCAGTCCCATAGCAGAGCACACCAGAGGCTCTCGCCTTCATGATGCTTGGAGAGAAGAGAGCAAGGAGCTCGAGCTTGCTCCGGGGGATGCAGATGGGTGGAGTGAGAATGAGCTCGGAGTCAAGAAAACCTGTCACGCCTTTAGACTCGTGTGTAGGCCGCCCTGGTCCTCACACTTGGAAAAAAGTAGCTTTGTCCCCTAAACCAGTGGTCCCCAACCTTTTTGGCATCAGGGTCCAGTTCTGGTGAAGACAGTTTCAGAGGGCAGGGTGTGGAGGGATGGTTCTCAGGCGGTGATGTGAGTGATGACAGATGCAGCTGCCATCCGCTCGCCCACCCCTTGCCTCCCATTGTGTGGCCCAGTTCCTAACAGGCCGTGGCCCAGGGGTTGGGACCCCGGCCCAGATGGCTTGCTGGGAGTATGCTCCATAAGTAACTCCCTGCAGACCTGGGGGAGCCTCTCCCCCAGGCTTGTGATCTGAAGAAGTTGCTTCAGGGAGTCTGGGGGAACTTCCCACCCCAGTAAGAAGCCCACACCCACACGGCCTGTGGGGTCACTTGAAGGTCACATGTTCCCAGTGGGACAGCTGCAGTGCAGGGGGCCGCCAGGCCTGCTTTATGCGTCTAGCAGTGAAAAAGACACCCGCATTTCAGGGCCTCTTGTTTGTGCTTTGTGTGTGTCTGTGTGGGTACCGCGGACCACTCTGTCGATTTGGTGAAGCCTGTAGATTTCTCCCCAGAGATGTGTGTGCTTTTAATCAAAAAGCATTTTTTGGGGGGTTATCTGAAAGTGGGTAAAATAGAGTACTGGATTAAAATTCATAAGCAAATACAGTTAGTAAAATATGAAAATCGTGATAATTTAATATGTACACTTCTTTATTAGTCCATTATAAAATAAGATACAGGGGGAGATTTCATAACCAGAATCCTTTTGAAGTAGCGATGAGTATAAGGGTATTTTGATATAGACAAAGTAACTTGTAACTTGAAAATGTGAAAATGTCTAATTTGTATTACAAATATTACCAGTACTAATGTGACTGATTGACTACATTTATTATTGAAGAAAGTGTTAAGTTTAGAGAAAATAAAGATGTAGTTTTTTCTCCCGTCTGGGTTCACAGCTCCCCTGAATTCTAAGGTTCCTATGGGGATGCTGGGCCTAGATTAGGGGACTTCCGTGGTGGTCCAGCAGCTAAAACTTCATGCTTCTGATGCAGGGGCGTGAGTTCAATCTCTGGCTGGGGAACTAAGATCCCACATGCTGCACAGCATGGCCATAAAACCCATAAATGTAAAACAAGAGCCCCTGTTATTGTATAAAGCCATGGAGGTTTGGGGGCTCTTGTGTCCCAACAGCAGCTATTATATTAATTATCCTAATACACTTGGTGGTCTTATTTGGCCTTGACCTCCATGTCATCTTATTGTGAAGGCTGAATAACGCCCCTTCCCTCTCTGGAAACATCCATGTCCTCATGTCCAGGATTGTGAGGATGTGACCTTATGTGGCAGGAGAGACTTGGCAGCTGTGATTAAATTAAGGACTTTTAAGATGAAGAGATTATTGTGGATTATCCAGATGGGCCCAGAGTTACTGCAAGGGCCCTTACAAGAAGGAAACCAGGGAGTTCCCTGTGGCCCAGTGGTTAGGACTCAGCACCTTCGCTGCAGTGGCCCAAGTTCAGTAGTCCCTGGTCCTGGGACTGAGGATCACCCTGCAAGCTGTGGGGGCGTGGCCAAAAAAGCAAAGAAGGGAACCTGACAACAGCTGGGGTGTGACGACAGAAGCGAGAGGCTTCAGTGATTTGAGACAGGGCCACGAGGCGAGGGATGCAGGCGGCTTCTCTAGGCTGTTCAGGCAAGAAGAGGCTCCTCCTCAAAGCCTCTAGAAGGAACTCAGGCCTGATGATGCTTTGATGGTTCATTTCTGACCTCCAGTGCAATCGTACATTTCAGTCGACTTAAGCCACTGCCTCTGTGATAATTTGTCACAGCAGCAACAGGAAGAAAACGTTGTCGTTCAGTCACTCAGTTTTGTCTGACTCTTTGCGACCCCATGGACTGCAGCACCCCAGGCTTCCCTGTCCTTCACCATCTCCCGGAGTTTGCTCAAACTCATATGTCCTTTGAGTCAGTGATGCCATCCAACCCTCTCATCCTCTGTTGTCCCCTTCTTCTCCTGCCTTCAATCTTTCCCAGCATCAGGGTCTCTTCTAATGAGCTCTTTGCATCAGGTGGCCAAAGATGGAGCTTCAGCTTTCAGCATCAGTCCTTCCAATGAATATTCAGGACCGATTTCCGTTAGGATTGACTGGTTTGCTTTCCTTGCAGTCCAAGGGACTCAAGATTCTTCCCTAATACCGCAGTTCAAAAGCATCCATTTTTTGTTGCTCAGCCTTCTTTATTGTCCAGCTCTCACATCCTTACATAACTACTGGAAAAAATCATAGCTTTGACTTTACAGACCTCTGTTGGCAAAGTAACATCTCTGCTTTCTAATATGATGTCTAGGTTAAGGAAGCAAATATGCTTATGTAGGACACAGCATCCCGCTTTAAGATGTTCTGTGGAGGTCCCTGCCTGCCTGCATGCAGCGCAGTGGTCTCACACACACGAGTCACTGTTTGACCTTTATACTCCGTGTAGCCACCCCCAGACCAAGGCATGGGGCATCCCAGCTCCCAGGCAGTAGCCCCGTGGGACCCCTCTTCCCCACTCGATCCCCATGGATCAGGTGTCACTTTGTCTTTGGGTGAGTGAGCGCCCCAGCCACTGCCTGCTCGCGTCATGCAGCATCACGTCTGCACTCTGCAGCCGCGCTGCTGCCTCTCACTGTCCATGTTCCACTTGGTCTGTTCATCTGTTTGGTGCAGTCCCTGGTAGCTCAGACGGTAAAGAGTTATCTGCAATTCAGGAATCCCAGGTTTGATCCCTGGGTTGGGAAAATCCCTGGAAAAGGAAATGGCAACCTACTCCAGAATTCTTACCTGGGAAATCCCCTGAGCAGAGGAGACTGGCGGGCTACAGTCCATGGGGTCGCAGAGTTGGACACGACTCGGCCACTAAACCACAACCAACCACAGATATACCTGTTCTTTTTCAGAGTCTTCTCCATAGGTTGTTACAAGATAGTGAATGTGTTTCCCTTTGTCATACAGTGGCTTGTTGTTGTTTATCTATTTTATATATAGTAGTGTATATATCTTAACCCCAAACTCCTAAGAGAAATCCAGTTTTAAGGCTGTGGCCATAGAGGATTTTACATTATTTCTAGTGTTTCCTTAAGCACTGGGTTTTTTTTTTTTTGGCCAGCATCGACAAGATTTTATTAAAAAAAATTTTTTTTGGAGGTGGGGTTTGCACCATGCAGCTTACAGGATCTCATTTCCCCAAACAGGGGTTGAACCTGGGCCATGGCAGTGAAAGCTTGGAATCCTAACCACTAGCCCACCAGAGGACTGCTATTTTTCATTTTTTAAAAAACAATTTAAAAATTTTTGTAGTTTTTAAAGATGTCTTTCCATTTACAGCGATTACAAATGTTGGCTATCTTCCCTGTGTTGTACAAGACATCCTTGAGCCCGTCTTAAACCCAGCAGTTTTATACCTCCTGTTCCCACACCCCTAAATTCTCGCCCCCCTCTCCCCACTGTAGCCACTAGTTCTTTCTCTAGCTCTGCCTCTCTCCCCTTTTTCATTAAACTGGCTCCTCCAAACTTCCAACCCGCCTGTGTGAGAATGAACTACAGCCTGTGATTTGAAAATAAGGGCAGCCAACACAAAGTGGGGGCGAGAGTCAGGGGGCATTTATGAGTTTTATGTAGGGGATGCTGGGGGTGGAACAGAGGGAAGGAAGGAATTCTGCCCCCGGGCACTTTTCTCCTCCCTCTAGGAAAATCCCCCACACACCAGGACTGCAGACAAACCCCTTTAAGTCAGCCTGCTGAGTTTTGTTTAGAAAGCTGCTCCTCATTCTCTCCAGGAAGCTCAGGTGCCTCAGCCTCACCAGGGTTTTAAATAAGAGCGATTTGTTGTCCTACCCTTTTGAGTTCGTTCGTTCTTTCTTTCTTTCTTTTTTTTTTTTTTTTTAAAGAAAAATGAGCTCAAGAAAAAGAAGTCTGCACATGAAAACATCTCTAGGCTGAGCCGGAGGGGCAAGAAAGGAGAGGTACCTACGATTCATCCTTGTAAACATCATAATCCTTGTAACACGGATTTCAACAGAAGGCTATAAATAACATCTGATGTTTGCACTCAAGAGTTCAGGCTCTCAGGTGATGGCCTGGACAAGTGGCCGCCAGCCCTGCCCTACTGGCTTGCCTCCCGGTCACCTAAGCCTCCCTTGTTTTCAGAGGTAGTTTCTGCATCTCCCTCGCCAGACGCTCACTTTCCAGACCCTCCCTTGCTGGACCCCAGGCCTCCCGGCCCCAGGCGATCTGGGGGACCTTCCCCTTGGCGGGAGGACACGTAATGGAGGGGCCGCTGGGTTGCCGGTTTCCTTCCTCAGCAACTCACAGGCCAGCGGCCTCACACATGTGCTCTCTGGGTTTGTTTTGATAGCTTGTTTGAAAAACAGTTCCCATCCACCAACTGCTCAGATAATAATCTTCCAAGTGGCAAGCAACTGGGATTGCTTTGGTTGCTGTTTACCCTCAGCAGCGTGGCTCAGCTGGAAGATACGAGACTAGGGGAGTCCCCTTTCTGGCTCTGGTAGTTGTCGCCCACATCGGCCATAAGGAAGTCTCTGTTCCAGCTTTCCTCCATTGGGAGCCCTGTGTTCCAGGGGAGAAGAGGAGGGACAGGAACCTGAAGGAAGCTTCGGGAATGTGGGTGCTGTAATCGGTGACCCTCACCCAAAGGCAGACTGTCTCACCACCAGCATCAGGGGCTTTTGTATACACTCATGTAGGATGGGGGGAAGGCCCTGCTCAAGGGTTGATCTTGTTCTTTCCCAAAACCTTCCAGCCTAAAAATCAAGCATCCCACATGTCCACAGAGCCCCAGCACCCCTGCCCTCTTCCCTAAGTGTGCAGGAGGCACCCACTGCTCCCCAGGCACCCAGACCAGGCCTGCTAATCCCTGTGACCTGTCCCTTGGCCTCCAAAGTCAGGGGTTTGCCAAGTCTGGCTGATTCTCCTGGGAGAATTTTTTTTTTACTCTCTCACCTCTATTTTGCCTTCCTCATCCTCACTGTCTCCACCCACAGGTGCCCCATCAGCGGTCCCTTCCACTGTGGCAGGAACTTTCCATCCCAGTTCCAGCGTCTTTCTCTTCTTCCATCACATACTCCCACCCCTGCTGGGCTTGGCTTCCTAAAGCCAGCCTCTGGTGTCACTTGTCTGGCCAAAGCCCCTTGGCCCCTGCCCACTCTTCACAGTGTGGAGTGACAGCACCTTGTCTGGTGTCTCAGGCCCTCTGCACTCTGGTTGCCACCTCACCCTGGCATCTGGTCTCCCTCTGCTGCTCTATCCAGCTCCCTCCCTGTGTCTGGTCAAGCTATTTCCCGATCACGATCACGTCTGAGCTTTCCAGCAGGGCAGATTCCAGGGGACAGGCTTGACAGAGACTCCATGAATGCATTACCTGGAGCTGTCAGCCTGTACGACAGAGGGCCTCGGGCCTTTGTGCCTGCTGCTTCCTTGTTCTAGAGGGCCACCCTCTCCCAGCCACCTGTGAAAACCAAACTGTTCTTCAAATGTCTCTTCTTCCAGGAAGTCCTTGGGGATCACCACTGCTTGAAAGGGTAGCTCATGTAAATGGATCTCTGAAAAAATTGTACCTTCCATTTATGATTTTTTTGTATTTATGTTAATTTTGTTTAGAACATAAACCTCCACATGGATAAGACAATTACTTTTCTGTATATCATTTGCTGTGCCTTGTACTGGGGCTGGCACACAGTAAGTGCTTAGCATGTTTTTGTTGACTAATGAAAGAATGAATGATTTCTGTTGGGCTTGGCTCTGCCGCATTTCACTGTGAACCTCTGGTTCAATTTTAATTCAGGTCCACAACCTCTTCTCATCCTTATTTTCTGCTGGAAGCAGAAAAGGAGTGAGTCGAACCCTCAGGATGTTCCCTCCACTATGCAGATTCACGTGATGGTGAATCGGGGTTCTCAGGTATATGAGCCCATAGAATACTATTAATACCTGGTCCATTGCTCGGGGTCCCAGGATATGTCTCTGGGTGAATGAGCATTGAGCCCCAGCCCCCACCTCAACCAAATCAACTCTGCTTATATCTGTCTCACACCTTGAGGTCTGGTAGACACTGTATTCAACCAGAGGCCAAAACATGTTTTAACAGAAAACCAGAAATTGCAAAAAAACACACATTCATATATATAGTTCAACTGGACTTCCCAGGTGGCACTGGGGCAAAAAACCCGGCTACCAGTTCAGGAGACATAAGAGACGTGGGTTTGGCCCCTGGTTGGGAAGATCTCCTGGAGAAGGATATGGCAACCCACTCCAGGATCCTTGCCTGGAGAATCCCATGGACAGAGGAGCCTGGTGGGATATAGCCTGTGTGATCACAAAGAGTCAGACACGACTGAAGCGACTTAGCATTTAGCACGTATAATTCAACTGGGTAGACATTCAAAGTTCTTAGGAGAAACGCCTGTCTGTAAGGATCCTATCTGTAAGGATCTTAAAACACAGTGTCCAGTCCAGAGCCGTCACCTGCTCGGTCACGGGACAGCACCCCCTACAAAGAGGTGTCGGGTCCAAGTGGCCACTTTGTCCAGGGACAAGCAGGAGGATGGGAGTCGGTGCCAGGGTTTAGCCCGGTTCTGCCTGGAACCAATTGTGTAACTTACACCAGGTCCTTTTCCTCCCTCAATGCTGTAGCTCATTTACAAGCGCAAGAGCAGGGAGTGCCTCCCACCATGGGAAGGCAGGGGGCACAGTGGTTAGGGACACCCAGGTGTCCCCTGACCGGGGCAGGGACTTTGGGGAGAGGGCACCAGGGCGGGAGTGCTGAGTGCTGGGCGCCCCGGTCTCTGCCAAGCCTGTTGATCTGGGCAGCCTGGTCCAGCTTCGTCACTCGGAGCCTGACTCAGCCAGCAGCCATGGGGCCCGGGTTGCTGGGGGAAATGCTGTCGGCACATTTATTCTGGGTTTGGATATTTAAAGAGCTGGGTGTGTTGCACGACATTTCGGAAGTGCTTGGGGAAAGAGGGGGTTGCAGCCCAGGCGTTTTTTTTTTTTCCTTCTTTAAACCATTATAGATATCCTGTCCTGATCTCTCGGTCCACAAAGAGTGAGTTTCTTCCCCTAAGAGTCTGACGTGGGGCCTGCCCATTGTGTCTGCTTGGCTCTGCAGCCCGGCAGGAAGCAGGTGGCCCAAGGTGGGACCTGTGCCCAGCCCCGACCCTGGCCTGCCCAGGTCCTCATCCAAGTGCACGCTGTTCCCTGGACTAGGAGCCTGGGAGCCCCTCTCCCCAGGCGCTGACTGTGGGGGCAGACAGAGCCGTGGTCTGGGTCCCCAAGGGCACCTGAGGCAGGTGCTCCTCCACCTGGGGTGACAGGATGGAGACCTCTGGCCTTAGGGGCCTCGGCGTAGGTGGCAGTGCAGGGCCCCCGGCGGGGGAGTGGGTTCTGGGGGCACCAGCTTCCTCTTCCTCGCTGGCTGCACTCGCTGGCTCAGGAAACGCCGGCTGAAAGCTGGGACTTTGTTTTCAACCCCCTGCGTCAGTTTTACTATTTGAGTGGCCACTTCGGGCTTTAGGAATGTGGTTCTTTTATCACTTCTCACTCAGGATGTTGTTGCCAAGAGACTTCCTCACAGACACTGTGTGCTGCCTTTGTTTTCCTTTCCAAATGCATATGGAGGAATCTTCCAGAACTGAGGCCCCATCAGTGAATTGCACCTGCAGTGCGGTGAGTGGGCGTGGGGTAGTTTTTCTCTCACGACATTTATTGTTTTCATTTCTGCTCACAGAGGTCATTTTGTCTGCACACTCATGATGGCACGTTTGAGAAACAGGAAATAAATACAGGTGATCTTGGAGGAAAATTAGTATCACCCAGGGTTCTGCCTGAGCCAGAGATCTACACTTAGCAATCTGGTGGTGTCCTTGTTACACTTAGCAATCTGGTGGTGTCCTTGTTTGTCTGTTTGTTTCAGTTGGGCTCATCCTGCAGACATTGTAAAGGAACCAGCGTTTCACACCCAGCACCATAGTATCATCCATGTCCCCAAGCGTTTCACACCCAGCACCATACTGTCATCCGTGTCCCCATCCTTGAAGTCTCGTGGATGCAGTTTTCAAGTGTCATTAGCTCTCCTTTGGTTCTGTCCCCAGCAAAGTGACCTTCAGGACGTTAGCCTGAGTTAAGGAAGGTGATGTCAGATGGGACAGGGAGACTGCACAGCAGAATCCGAGTCTACGTGTGGAGTCCAGACAGGTGGGACTGTTCAGTTCAGTTCAGTCGCTCAGTCGTGTCCGACTCTTTGCAACCCCATGAATCGCAGCACGCCAGGCCTCCCTGTCCATCACCATCTCCCGGAGTTCACTCAGACTCACCTCCATTGAGTCCGTGATGCCATCCAGCCATCTCATCCTCGGTCGTCCCCTTCTCCTCCCGCCTCCAATTCCTCCCAGCATCAGAGTCTTTTCCAATGAGTCAACTCTTTGCATGAGGTGGCCAAAGTACTGGAGTTTCAGTTTTAGCATCATTCCTTCCAAAGAAATCCCAGGGTTGATCTCCTTCAGAATGGACTGGTTGGATCTTCTTGCAGTCCAAGGGACTCTCAAGAGTCTTCTCCAACACCACACTTCAAAAGCATCGATTCTTCGGTGCTCAGCTTTCTTCACAGTCCAACTTTCACATCCATACATGACCACAGGAAAAACCATAGCCTTGACTAGGCGGACCTTAGTCGGCAAAGTAATGTCTCTGCTTTTGAATATACTATCCAGGTTGGTCATAACTTTTCTTCCAAGGAGTAAGCGTCTTTTAATTTCATGGCTGCAGTCACCATCTGCAGTGATTTTGGAGCCCAAAAAAATAAAGTCTGACACTGTTTCCACTGTTTCCCCATCTATTTCCCATGAAGTGATGG
>SJYX01017835.1:152515-243928 GCA_006410675.1 Oreotragus oreotragus
GGATGCCATGATCTTCGTTTTCTGAATGTTGAGCTTTAAGCCAACTTTTTCGCTCTCCTCCTTCACTTTCATCAAGAGGCTTTTTAGCTCCTCCTCACTTTCTGCCATAAGGGTGGTGTCATCAGCATATCTGAGGTTATTGATATTTCTCCCGGCAATCTTGATTCCAGCTTGTGTTTCTTCCAGTCCAGCGTTTCTCATGATGTACTCTGCATATAAGTTAAATAAGCAGGGAGACAATATACAGCCTTGACATACTCCTTTTCCTATTTGGAACCAGTCTGTTGTTCCATGTGCAGTTCTAACTGTTGCTTCCTAACCTGCATACAGATTTCTCAAGAGGCAGGTTAGATGGTCTGTTGTTCCTGTCTCTTTAAGAATTTTCCACAGTTTATTGTGATCCACACAGTCAAAGGCTTTGGCATAGTCAATAAAGCAGAAATAGAGGTGGGACTGTGAGTGACTTTTATTTAGTCATCATCTCTCTCTTCTAGGTCCTGCACATTTTTCTGTAACAAGCCCGGGAACAGAGGCAGGTGATGTGATCTAAGGTGCAGCCTCAGGTCGCAGGCAGGCTGTGGTCAGTCCTGCCTTCAAACCAGGTGAGTTGCTTGGCCACTCTGGTCCTCATGTCCTCATCTCTAAAGCGTGGACAGTGATGCTGCCTATCTCACAGGTACGTTTTGCAGATCAGGTGCATGAGAAAGCCCAGGGAACAACTATGAATGGGACTCACTGTGGCTTTACAGGATAAGCATACGGATTCTAAGAGTTACAGCCCAGTGGGCTGATTTACATCCCCCAAACACTCATTGACATCCTAACCCCCAGGACCTCAGGAGAGTGAAAGTATTTGGAGACGAGGCTCTTTATAAGGGAGATTACATTAAAATGAGGTCCCTGGGATGGACCCTAATCCCACGTGATTGGTGTCTTTGAAAGAAGAGTTGATTGGGACACAGACACGCACAGAAGGGAGACCGCGTGAGGACACAGGGAGGAGACGGCGTCTCCCAGCCAGAGAGGGGCCCGGGAGGAGACCTTCCCTACCGATGCTCTGATCCTGGGCTCCCAGCCTCCACGTTGTTTAAGCCTCCAGCCTGTGGTCCTCTGTTAGGACCCCCTGCATGAACTGACACATGTGCTCAGTAGCGATGTCCGTGTCATTGTTGTTCATGTCCCTCTCTCCACCCTGAGTTCCTTACGATCTAAGAGCCGTGCTGAGTTCCCCTTCAGGCAGACACAGCCCGTCCTGCTCCCGGCCCCTGGAGCCCCTCCTCTTCCTGGGCGCCCAGGGTCCTGGGCGTGTCCCTGGGCGCCCCATCCTCCTGTCACTCCCCATCCTCCGGGACTGTTTCTCTCCAGATGATGGCTCCCGACTCCCCTGGAGGGAAGTGAGTCTCTATCCTTCCAGAGCCTCATTCAGCCGTTTTCTTGTTCAAGATACTCCCACCTGAAGGTGCCTCTGCCCTTCAGTGAGGTGGTTTAAAACTCTCCAGACACCAGCAGGAGAATGTGTTCATTTAGGCTCCAGTGGGATCACCAACACCATGGTCTCTTGTGGTGGGGTAATTTTTTTTTAATGTTTAACTTTATTATGAACTTTTAGGAATGTTGGTGTGTTAATAAAACTTAACTTGAGATCCATCCACTTAACAAAATTTTGATTTTGTTTTTCTGGCTTGTAGGATTTTAGTTCCCTGACCAGGGGTTGCCATCAGGCCCTGGCAATGAAAGCGCTGAGTCCTAATTTCTGGACCACCAGCGAATTGCCAACAGACTTTTAAGTATATAATCTATTATTTTAAAAAAATTTAATTTAAATTTACTATTATTTTTATTGATATGTAGATGTTTTACAATCCGTGTTAGTTTCTTCTGTATAGTCCAGTGCTTCAGTTTTCCATATGGCTTGTTACAGGATATTGGTTACAGCTCCCTGTGCTATACAGTAGATCCTTGTTGTTTATCTATTTTATGTATAGCAGTTTGTATCTGTTAATCCCCAACTCCTAATTTGTCCCTCCCCCACTCCCTTGACAACCACAGATCTATTCTCTGTGTCTGATTCTGTGCTTCGTAAATAGGTTCATTGGTGTCGCTACATGTCACGTATCCTGTAAGTGACATCAGATGATTGCATTGCATGACTGTTGCCTGTTGGTTCAGTGTTGTACAGCAAACCCGAGAGTTTGTTTGTCTCACCTGACTGAAACTTCCTGCCTGTCCATCAGTAACTTCCCTTTCCCCCCTGTTTCCAGTCTCTGGTAACCAGTGTTCTACTCTCTGATACCATAGGAATTTGGTATTTTTTCATTTCAGATACCTCGTATAAGTGGAACCAAAGCTTTTTTCTGATTGACTTACTCACTGAGCAGAATGTCTTCAAGCTTCACTTGTGTTGTCCCATTTTGCAGAATTTCTCTGTTAAGTCTGAATGGTATTCCTTTGCATGTCCCTTCGCATCTTCCTTATCTGTTCATCTGTTGCTGGACATTTAGGTCATTCCACATCCTGACTGTTGTGAGTGATGCCGTAATGAACACTGGAGTGCTAAGACCTCTTTGAGATTCTGATTTCAATTCTTTCGGACAAAAACCCATTAGTGGGCTTGCAGAGTAGGTTTCTGAGCATGGAGAGGAGCCCACTGGGGCGTGTGTGCAGCGCTCCCTCCGGTCCTAAAAGCACTGCCGGCCCTGTACTGAGCGCATAGGAAAGTGGTTGTCAGGTGGGGATATTTTTGTGTTTGCAAACTGGAGGCTAGCTCTGTCTCCTGGGCCAGGGAGTTAGCCACTGCACCTCGTCTGCTAAGTCATCCCCTCTTTTCTCAGGAGACAGTCTTATAAATCTGGCTAATAGCTCCCATTTCATTTCCCCAAACTCTATTAGAGGGAAATTATAATGAAGCTCAAATACTCGCCAGGTTATTCATGGGAAAGACCTTTGGCTCTTAAAAAATACATTTTAGATGGCTGGATTAATCTAGTGGCACATTATAATACGGCCCTGCTGAAGTTTGCAGGAGACTCCTGGCACCAGGCATTGTGCCTTCCACAATGCTGCCAAGGAGCATGAATTATCTTTACAGGAAGAGGCAGGAATTAATATGTCAGACGCAAAAGACCCAGGGGCAGCGCCCTGTGAAAGCCTAGGACCCTTGTTCCTTGTCAAGGTTCTGTAAGGTTGGAGTCATAATCACATGATTCCAGAGCAAGCTCCTTTAGCCAAACCTCCCTGAGAAGGGCACTTGACTAGGGGCTTAATTTATGACAAGTTGGAAAAAACATGCTGATTTCATTCCTTTTATTACCTCCCTGGCACAGCAAGTTAATTAAAAAAAAAGTATGATGACTGCTTTGTGCTCACATAAGAGGTTGATTTGTAATGTAAATATATTCATGTGATGGTACATACATTAATATAGAAGTAATAATAACAGCGGGTTAGTATCTATCATCAAATGAGGTTTGGACTCTGATGAAGGTGTTATGCACAGATTATTTATAACTCTACCAAGCTGACATTATTCAGTTCATTTTGTTGATGGGGAAACTGAGGCTCAGAGTGGTTAAGGAGCTTGCCCAAGGACATATGGTTGATGTGGGATGGGATTCAACCTAAGTTTTAAGATAGTGTTTATGGCAGGGTGAACTAAAGCTCCTCTTGGTATGCTCTGCCTCAGCCCTACCGTTTGCCTCCATTTAATCCCCATCAAGGTCAAGGAGAAAATTGAGCATGAGTGTGAAGGAAGATTGATGGACCCTGTTCATTGTTGTGTATGTGAAGAAGCTGAGGACTCTAACCAGGAGAAGGTTGTATCCTCCAAGAAAGGCAAAGTTATTAAGACACAAGTAGGTTAAGAGTGAAAGGACTGAAAAAAGATACGCTAGCTCCTAATCGAAAGAAAGCTGGAGAGAGAGTATTAGTATCAGACAAAGCAGATTATAGAACAAATAACATATCAGGGATTGAAAAGTGTCATTTCATAATGATTAAGGTATCCATTAATCAGGGTGAATAGCAATTCCAAATGTTTATGCACTGAATAACAAAGCTTCAAATAGATGAAACAGAAACTAATAGACTTGCAAGAGTAAACAGACAAACCCACAATTACAGTCAGATTTCAACACCATGCTGTCACTAATCAGTGGAACAAGTGGACAGAAGATCAGCAAAGACGTAGACAACTTGGACGACACCCTCCACCAGCGCAGCCCGATTGATGTTTGCAGATCACATCACCCAACAACAGCGGAGCACACTTTCCTTGCTAGTGCATGCGAAGATTTACCAAGATGGGTCACACTCCAGTCTGAGACTAAAAAAAGTCTATGCACATCTATCAAGATTCAAGTCCTACAAAGTGTGTTCTCTGACCATGGTTAAATTAAATCACAAATCAGTGACAGATACTTGGAAAACCTCCAAATAATTATACATGGAATGATACTTTTATAACTAACCAGTGAGTCAAAGAAGAAATTATAGAATTATCTCAGTAGCCATAGAAAAAACATTTAACAAAGCCCAACATTTGTTTCTGATTAAAAAACAAAACTCCGGTAGTAGAAGGGAACTTTCTCAGCGGAATAAGGGGCAGCTATGAAACAAATGTATAACTAACATAATTAATGGTGAACGGCGAAATCCTTTCCTTTTCTAAAGATCAGAAAGAAGACAAAGATTCCTGCCCTCACAACTTCTATTTGACATTTGTAGTAGAGAAATAAAGGACATTCAGATTGGAAAGTGAAAGTCACTCAGTTATGTCCGACCCTTTGCGACCCCATGGACTATACAGTCCATGGAATTCTCCAGGCCAGAATAGTGGAGTGGGTAGCCGTTCCCTTCTCCAGGGGATCCTCCCAACCCAAGGATCGAACCCAGGTCTCCTGCATTGCAGGTGGATTCTTTACCAGCTGAGCCACAAGGGAATTCCAAGAATACTGGCGTGGGCAGCTTATCCCTTCTCCAGCAGATCTTCCCAACCCAGGAACTGAGCCAGGGTCTCCTGCATTGCAGGTGGATTCTTTACCACCTGAGCTACCAGGGAGGCCCTCAGACTGGAAAGGGGGAAGCAAAAGGTATCTTTCTTTGCAGACAGTATGACCATCTATGGTCAATATGATCAACTAATATGTAAGTATTGCACGCCTGTAGAATACAATATCAATCAATATACAGAAATAAAATTTATTTGTATATACCAGCAATAAGCTATCCAGAATTGTAATTTTAAAAATATCATATATTGCATGCTAAGTCACCTCAGTCATGTCCAATTCTGTGACCCTACGCACTGTAGCCTGCCAGGCTCCTCCATCCGTGGGATTCTCCAGGCAAGAATATTGGAGTGGGTGGCCAGGCCTTCCTCCAGGGAATCTTCGTGACCCAGGAACTGAACCCAAGTCTCTTATGTCTCCTGCATTGGCAGGCAGGTTCTTTACCGTTAGCTCCACCCGGGGAGCCCAAGTACAAAAGTAACTGCAGTTTTGCATTGTTGAACTTTGCTGTTTGATAATGTATTACATTCTTAAATAAATGTGGTTATGTTATACATGATTTTAATGCACATTTCTCACTTTATCTTTGTTAATGACTTATCACTTGCTATGTATATTATATTTATTTTAGACTATGGAAATGATAGACAAAAAGCAAATTAAGAGCGATTTTCTTATTCGAGTTCAAAATAAGTCATAAAGTGGTGGAGACAACTCGCAACATCAATTACACATTTGGCCCAGGAACTGCTGACGAATGTACAGTGCAGTGGTTGTTCAAGAAGTTTTTTAAAGGAGATGAGAGCCTTGAAAATGAGGAGTGCAGAGGCTGGCCATCGGAAGTTGACAGCAACCAGCTGAGCACATCACTGAAGCTGATCCTCTTACAACTACAAGAGAAGATGCTAAAGAAATCACATTGACCATTCTACAGGCATTGGACATCTGAAGCAAATTGCAAAGGTGAAAAATCTTGATAAGTGGACATGTCATTAGCTGACCAAATTTTTGAAAAAATTATCATTTTAAGTGTCATCTTCTCTTATTCTATGTAACAACAACTGAACTGTGACATGCAATGACAAGTAGGTTTTATATGACAGCCAGAGACACCCAGCTCAACGACTGAACTGAATCGAAGCTCCAGACCACTTCCCAAAGCCAAACTTGCACCAAAAAAGGTAATGGCTGCTGTTTGGTGGCCAGCTGCCTGTCTGATCCACTATAGCTTTCTGAATCCCAGTGAAACCATTACATCTGAGAAGTATGCTCAGCAGATCAATGAAAGGCACCAAAAACTGGAACACCGGCAGCCAGCACTGGTCAACAGAAAGGGCCCAGTTCTCCTCCACGACAACATCCAACTTCATGTCACACAACCAATGCTGGAAAAGTTGAATGAATTGGGCTGCCAAGTTTTGCTTCATCTGCCACACTCACCTGACCTGCTGGCAACCGACTACCACATCTTCAAGCATCTCGACAACTTTTTGCAGGGAAAATGCTTCCACAACCATCAGGAGGCAGAAAATGCTTTCAAGAGTTCGTTGAATTTTGAACCTCAGCTTATTAAGCTACAGTAATAAACTTATTTCTTGTTGGCAAAATATGTTGATTGTAATGGTTCCTATTTTGATTAGTAAAGATGTGTTTGAGCCTAGTTACAGTGATTTAAAAATTCACAGTCCAAAATTGCGATTGCATTTGCACCAACCTAATACAATAGCATCAAACATATGAAATTAGGAATAAATTTGACAAAAGATAATATGGACAGGGTTGCCTGGCATGCTGTGAGTCATGGGGTCGCAAAGAGTTTGGACATGACTGAGCGACTGAACTGAACTGAACTAAACTGAATACAATAGCATCAAACATGAAATTAGGAATAAATTTGACAAAAGATAGTATGTAAGATCTGTACACTGTAAGCTGCAAAACATTGTTGAAAGAAATTAAACAAGACCTAAATAAATTGAGAAATGTATTCACCCTGTTATGGGATCAGTAGGCTCAATATAAATTTTAAAATATCTGTAGATTTAGGGCAATATCTACCAAAATTCCAGTAGTTTTTATGTAAAAACCGTCCACTGATTCTAAAATTCATATGGAAATGCAAAGGACCTAGAATAACCAAACAACTTTGAAAAAGAAAAAACATTACCTGAAACGGGGACTTTAAGCCCTTTCTTGCATCTCTTTTTAAGAGCAAAACCTTGTTCATGACTTCGCAGAAGTCTTCTCATTGATCCAAGGATGATCATTGAGGTTGTGGGGAGAGTGGGTCCCCAAGGAAAATCTGGGGACTGTTCTAGAGAAGGGGGAATATATAGGACAGGCAGAAACAACAGATTTTTTAATATTTATTTGTTTTTAATTGATTGATGATTGCTTTACAATATTGGTTTGATTTCTGTCATACATCAGCATGAATTACCCATAGGGGTACATACGTCCCCTCCCTCTTGAATCTGCCTCCCACCTCCCATCCTTTCACACCCCTCTAGGATATTACAGAACCCCAGTTTGAGTTCCCTGAGTCATATAGCAAATTCCCATTGGCTATCTATTTTAGATATGGTAGTGTATATGCCGGGGAAGGCAATGGCACCCCACCCCAGTACTCTTGCCTGGAAAATCCAATGGACGGAGTAGCCTGGTGGGCTGCAGTCCATGGGGTCGCTAACAGTCGGACAGACTGAGCGACTTCACTTTCACTTTTCTCTTTCATGTATTGGAGAAGGAAATGGCAACACACTCCAGTGTTCTTGCCTGGAGAATCCCAGGGACGGGGAAGCCTGGTGGGCTGCCGTCTATGGGTCACACAGAGTCGGACACGACTGAAGTGACTTAGCAGCAGCAGCAGCAGCAGTGTATATGCTTCCATGTTACTCTATCCACTCATCTCACCCTCTCCTTCCTCTCCGCAGCCTATGTCTGTGAGTCTGTTCTGTATGTCTGCATCTGTATTGCTGCCCTGAAGATTCAGGTTCATCAGTACCATCTTTATAGATTCCATATATATGTGTTAATACATGATATTTGTTTTTCTCTTTATGAGTTATTTCACGCTGTATAATAGGCTCTGGGTTCATCCACCTCATTAGAACTGACTCAAATGCATTCCTTTTTATGGCTGAGTAGGCTGCAGTCCATGGGATGGCTAATAGTCGGACACGACTGAGTGGCTTCACTTTCTCTTTTCACTTTCATGCACTGGAGAAGGAAGTGGCAACCCAGTCCAGTGTTCTTGCCTGGAGAATCCCAGGGACAGGGGAGCCTGGTGGGCTTCCGTCTATGGGGTCGCACAGAGTCGGACACGACTGAAGCGACTTGGCAGCAGCATCGCATTGCATTGTATATATGTACCACAGCTTCTTTTTCCGTTCCTCTGTTGATGGATGGCTGTGTCGCTTCCATGTCCTAGCTGTTGGGAATAGTGCTGCAGTGAACACTGGGCTACATGTGTCTTTTTCAGTTTTGATTTCCTCAGGGTATAAGCCTAAAAGCGGTATTGCTGCATCACATGGTGGTTTCACTCCTGGTTTTTAAAGGAGTCTTCATGTTGTCCTCCATAAAGGTGTTATCAGCTTCCATCCCCACCAGCAGTGCACGCCCTCTCCAGCACTTGTTGTTTGAGGACTTTCTGATGATGGTCATTCTGACTGGTATGAGGTGATTCCTTATTGTAGTTTTGATTTGCATTTCTCTAATAATGAATGATGGTGAGCATCTTTTCATGTATTTATTGGGGAGCCTGGTGGGCTCCCGTCTGTGGGGCCACACAGAGTCAGACAGGATTGAAGTGACTTAGCAGCAGCAACAACAGATACTTTGTTGCAGCGAGCCCACTGGAATAAATACAATTCAATCTGAGCCACTGTTTTTTTCTCTGGCAATTCCCAGTAAAACATACCACACCGCTTCAGGGGCTGTGTCTGTGCTGGTCAGGCTCCTAAACTTCAGGCCCACAGAGCCTGGGAGTCAGTGGAGAGGGTACCCAGGAGAGAAGCCTTGATAAAGAACTTGACACATTTCCCCTCATCAGGCACACACAGTCCAAGTAAGCAAACCTGCCTCTGTCCCTCCTCCAGGGACGTTACCTGTGGAATTGTCCCTACCACCCAGTGAGGAATTTCTCACATGAACTACAGCCGGGAGCCCTGTCCTGGCAAAGGTGGGCAGGGCTGTATGGCTGATGGAAGCTGGAGGGACTTACCTCTCCCTCCTGGTGGAGGGCGATGGGAAAGGTGGGGATCACAGAAAGGCCAGGAACTCAGGGCTGCCAGAGAAAGTCTGAGGGGGAGAGAGAGTAAGACATCAGGTCTGATATCCTCTGGGGTGGGAACTGTAGTGAAGTTCCAGGTTCCCGCTCTTTCGCTCCCCCCAACACCCCCAACACCCTGGCCCACCTGGCAGCTAGAAAACCATCATTTTCAAAGTTCTCGCAGTTTTGGTCTTCCAAGGAGATATGAAGTTCTCTTAGGACAAAATGCTCCTTTTCCTGGGAAAAAAAAAAAACAACCACAACAAAAAACGACCACTTTAGGCCGAAGACAGTAAAGTTAAGAACCAGCTGAGGAAACTGAATGTAATTTGGAAAAGACATGGAAGTTAGCGCTTCTCTTAGTAACATGAAGTGAGTGTGTGATCACAGTCCTCAGATGACGCTGTGCAATAGAACAGTCAAGGGCTGTGGCCTGAGCATACACGGAAGAGAAAGGGACTCTCAGCTTCTCTCAGGAGTAGCTGCTCTGAGGCCACAGACCCAAACCTGACCCAGGGCCCCTTTTCCTTACCCTAGCTTACCTGCTGGGTCCACGGAGCTGGGGAGTATGTGCCCCCACTATCGGAAGCCTCCAGGTGGCTGTCTCCTTGCCGCAGGGTCCAGGGAAGCAGACAGGAGGCTCAGAGAGAAGATAGCATTCCCCCACTCGCCCACTCCAAGCTCAGTTCTTGGCTCCAAACCGTCTTCCCAAGCGACACAGAAATACGTGCATCCTTGGGCCTTTGAGAGACTTCCCCAGAACACTGGGAGGAGGATAAAATTGCAGAGCTTACCTGGCTCCTCTAAGTCCTGGATGCCCACAGCCTTCCGACTGTGCCCACTGAACAGTTGCAGAGAAGGGCGTGGGCATGTTAGTGACTGAGCCGTGACTCCACAGTGCGTGGGGGCAGAGGCTGGCCTCTGAGTCCAGGCGAACTGGCTGCAGAGCCCACCGTGATCCCATAGAACGTATGGTTCCAGGGCTGGGACATCCTAGAATCTCTGTCATAAACAGCATGATGTGTGAGATGGCAAGTCTGCCTCGGCCCTCCTGCCCCGTCTCTTTTCCCGGGCCAGGGAGAAGCAGGCCTGCCTGTCCATCTTCCTCTCTATTCAATGCCGTCTTCTTGGAAACAGTGAAGCACACACCTGGTGCTGTAAGAACAAGGCCATCCACAGGCACCATGTCCTATGTTGTTGTTCAGTCCCTCAGTCGTGTCTGACTCTTTGTGACCCCACGGACAGGAGCACGCCTGGCTTCCCTGTCCTTCCCCATCTCTCAGAGTTTGCTCAGACTCATGTCCATTAAGTCAGTGACGCCACCCAACCATCTCATCCTTTGCTGTCCCCTTCTCCTCCTGCCTTCAATCTGTCCCAGCATCAGGGTCTTTTCCAGTGAATTGGCTCTTTGCAATAGGTGGCTGAAGTATTGAAGCTTATGCCATGTAGTATACACCCGCCCAGAACAAGACATTTCTCCACAGAAAACAACCACACCATGCTGTGATCACACACTCACTTCATGTTACTAAGAGAAGCGCTAACTTCCATGTCTTTTCCAAATTACATTCAGTTTCCTCAGCTGGTTCTTAACTTTACTGTCTTCGGCCTAAAGTGGTCGTTTTTTGTTGTGGTTGTTTTTTTTTTTTTCCAGGAAAAGGAGCATTTTGTCCTAAGAGAACTTCATATCTCCTTGGAAGACCAAAACTGCGAGAACTTTGAAAATGATGGTTTTCTAGCTGCTAGGTGGGCCAGGGTGTTGGGGGTGTGGGGGAGCGAAAGAGCGGGAACCTGGAACTTCACTACAGTTCCCACCCCAGAGGATATCAGACCTGATGTCAGAATCCAGACAGCTCTTTTCAGCCATCATCCCTTCTCTTCCAAAGTAACTAGGTTCCCTGGAAGCTGTGAAGATGGTGGAGAGAGGTCTTGGGAACCACTTATCCTGTTCCATCCAAAGGTAACATCTTACGCAACAATGGAACCGTGTGGAAATCAGGACTTTGACATGGATACAGTTGTGCTGTACATAAGTGCCATCTTATCATATGTGTGCATTTGTGTAACCTTCCCTGCAGCCAATATCTAGAACCTTCCACTCACCATAAAGGTCTCCCTGTTCCCTCTCATCATTCCTATCCCTTGATGAGCTCTTTCATTTTATCATTTAGAAAATGTGATTTAAGTAGAATCATCCTGGCAGCTCCGCTGGTAAAGAATCCGCCTGCAATGCAGGAGAGTGAAGGTGAAAGTCGCTCAGTCATGTCCAGCTCTTTGCAACCCCATGGACTATATACAGTCCATGGGATTCTTCAGGCCAGAATACTGGAATGGGTAGCCTTTCTCTTCTCCAGGGGATCTTGCCAACCCAGGGATTGAACCTAGGTCCCCCACCTTGAGGTGAATTCTTTACTGTCTCAGCCACCAGAGATGCCCAGAAATGCTGGAGTGGGTAGCCTGTCCCTTCTCCAGCAGGTCTTCCCGGCCCAGGGATTGAACTGGGGGCTTCCCTGACGGCTCGGTTGGTAAAGAATCTGCCTGCAGCGCAGGAGTCGTTGGTTTGATTCCTGGGTCAGGAAGATCCCCTGGAGAAGGGATAGGCTACCCACTCCAGTGTTCTTCCCTTGTGGCTCAGCTGGTAAAGAATCCACCAGCAATGTGGAAGACCCGGGTTCAGTCGCTGGGCTGGGAAGATCCCCTGGAGAAGGGAAAGGCTATCCACTCTAGAATTCTGACCTGGAGAATTCCATGGACTGTCTAGTCCATGGAGTCCCAAAAAGTCAGACACGACTGAGCAACTTTCACTTAACTTACTTATTTGCTACCGACGATTTACTTTCATGTAATTTTCAGTATGAGAAGGGCCTAAGTCTGCCCTTTTATTTTTTGTTTTCTGTTCTTTGCTTTTATTTTCCCATCTTACTATTGGTTACTTGAACATCTGTTTTAGAGTCATGTTTCAATTTTTCTATAGTGTTTCTGAGTATATCTCTTTGTATAGCTGTTTCAGCTGTTGCTCTGGATATTATATTGTGCATACACGTTTTATAGCAGTCGACTGCTGTTGACATTTTACCAGTTTGAGTAAAGTGCCCAAACTTTACCTCCCACTAAGTCCTTTCACTCACCCTTGTTTAAAATATAATTGTTTTAAGTATTTCTTCTCTATATATTTAGAACCTCATTGAGCAATGTTAGTATTTTTGCTTCAACCAAACAAAATTTACAAAACTCAAGGAAAGAAATCTACTGTATTTGTCTTATTTATATGGTCTTTCTTCCTTCTAGGTGGCCTAAAAGTACATATATAAATATATAATTCATTTATTTTATAAATATTTAAATGTTAATTTGGAAAATGTATGTTAAATATTTTAATATATTTATTATTAAATGTAAATTTAGAAATAGAAGTACATGTTAATTCCAGGGTTTCTAGTTGTACTTTATAGGAAGAATAAAGAGAGGCGTATCTACTCCATCTTGGTCTGGAGACCTAATCTTTTAAGAAAAGAAAGTCTGAGGGGCTTCCCTGGTGGTCCAGTGGTTAAGACTGTACTCCCAACACAGGGGGCCTGGGTTCAATCCCTGATCAAGGGACAGAGATCCTGCATCCTGCAGTGTGTGGCCAAAATAAATAAATAAAAAGACACCAATTAAGAAACCCTGAGAAGGGAGAAACAGAAAGTCTTAGCACTCCTCTGCCCCACTACAGCTTCGAGACAGCGTGGATAGCAACCTGGGAAACCATTTCTGCAGCATTCCACTTGGTCCTCAGGCATCTTTTGGAGAAGACTTTGGGCATCCTGGAAATACAGAGCAGGACTGAAGAAATGCAGAAGGAAGTGGGATGCGGGGGTACCAGAGTTACCTTGTCTCCCCCCGAGATATGGTCAACCACACACAAGAAGTGTTCTGCACTTGTCTCTTTGAACTCTGCCAGTGATAAACCAGGAAGTTACGGGCATCTAAAAACACTGGGTTTTGGTTCAGAATCCAATAGGCTTTCCTTTGTCCACCAAAAGCCCTTGCTGAGGCTTGTCAAGAGACATTGCCACACTCTGCTTCCTCAAAGTCCCCCCCGGAGTCTGGGCGTCATCCCTACCTCTGTGTCCCTTATCCTCCCAAGGACCCATCCACACCAAAGTATTAGTACCAGGTGGAGGATTATGCTGACCACTGCCAAGGACCCTGCAGCAGCAGCTCAGTGGACAGACCACCAGGATCGGAGCAGGAACCGTGCAAAGCAGTGACCACCCAACCTTCAACTCCGAACACACGCTTGACCCATTCGGTAGGTTACAAATCCTCTCAGCTAGTTTACTTCCTAGATTTTTGCTTTAAGAAACTTTGGGTCATTCGCAAAAATAAGCCCACTTTGCAATAGTGAACATTTGCTGTTGTGGGTTGCTATTTCCTTTTCCAGGGGATCTTCCTGACCCAGGGATCAAACCCAGGTCTCCTGCATTGCAGGCAGACGCTTTACCCTCTGAGCCACCAGGGAAGCCCCACAATAAAAAAACTTGCCGACCATGAAGATGTTTCTAGGAATATTGCTAAAATGCACACTGGCCTCCGAGGGAGCTTGTTTATTTGGAATATCACTTCTGAAGGGATTGTCTGTCAAACAAAACCAAACAAAAATAAGTCAACTTCCTTTAGACATAATCACTCCCAACTACCTTCAGTGGCTCATGGGGACTCCCGGGGGCTTCTGTATTCTTATGACTTCCTGGAGAAAGGCCAGACTCTGGCCTCAAATAAATCCACAGAAATGTGCTGTGTGCCTGGCATGGAGGTGCTGATGAAAGCAAAGGATTGGCTTTATTCCTGGAAGTGTGTCAAGACTCAGTGACCAATTTCTCCTGCAAATAAGTTCCCATCTCTTGTGGCTCAGACGGTAAAGAATCTGCCCGAAATGCGGGAGACCTGGGGTCGATCCCTGGGCCAGGAAGATCCACTGGGCAACCCACTCCAGTGTTCTTGCCTGGAGAATTCCATGGACAGAGGAGCCTGGCGAGCTACAGTCCATGGGATCGCAGAGTTGCACACGACTAACTACAGGCCAAGCTTCACAAGAAGCCCCACATTTCTACCAACTTTCCCCACCCCGAAACCTTCCCTCGTTTACTCATTCAGTAAGTATATACTGAGCATTTATTTTGTACCGGGTGATGGAGAGTACATTGAAGAAAACACCCGAAATCTTGCCTTTATGGGAACTTACTTTCTCATGGGAGAAACAGATGATAAGCCTAATACAAATAAAGTATGTGGTATGTTATCAGTGGAAGGTGTTAAGTGCTCTCTGGACAGTGAGGCAGGGGTGCGGTTGACAATGAGGGAAAGCCTCGTTGAGAAGGTGACGTGCAAATGAGGACTTGAAGGAGGCAGGGAGTGAGACCTGGGGGTCCCAGGGCAGGACGCGTCGGGCAGTGGTAACAGTCCTGAGCTGAGAGGGCTTCTGGTCTTGTNGGCGTATCTACTCCATCTTGGTCTGGAGACCTAATCTTTTAAGAAAAGAAAGTCTGAGGGGCTTCCCTGGTGGTCCAGTGGTTAAGACTGTACTCCCAACACAGGGGGCCTGGGTTCAATCCCTGATCAAGGAACAGAGATCCTGCATCCTGCAGAGTGTGGCCAAAATAAATAAATAAAAAGACACCAATTAAGAAACCCTGAGAAGGGAGAAACAGAAAGTCTTAGCACTCCTCTGCCCCACTACAGCTTCGAGACAGCGTGGATAGCAACCTGGGAAACCATTTCTGCAGCATTCCACTTGGTCCTCAGGCATCTTTTGGAGAAGACTTTGGGCATCCTGGAAATACAGAGCAGGACTGAAGAAATGCAGAAGGAAGTGGGATGCGGGGGTACCAGAGTTACCTTGTCTCCCCCCGAGATATGGTCAACCACACACAAGAAGTGTTCTGCACTTGTCTCTTTGAACTCTGCCAGTGATAAACCAGGAAGTTACGGGCATCTAAAAACACTGGGTTTTGGTTCAGAATCCAATAGGCTTTCCTTTGTCCACCAAAAGCCCTTGCTGAGGCTTGTCAAGAGACATTGCCACACTCTGCTTCCTCAAAGTCCCCCCCGGAGTCTGGGCGTCATCCCTACCTCTGTGTCCCTTATCCTCCCAAGGACCCATCCACACCAAAGTATTAGTACCAGGTGGAGGATTATGCTGACCACTGCCAAGGACCCTGCAGCAGCAGCTCAGTGGACAGACCACCAGGATCGGAGCAGGAACCGTGCAAAGCAGTGACCACCCAACCTTCAACTCCGAACACACGCTTGACCCATTCGGTAGGTTACAAATCCTCTCAGCTAGTTTACTTCCTAGATTTTTGCTTTAAGAAACTTTGGGTCATTCGCAAAAATAAGCCCACTTTGCAATAGTGAACATTTGCTGTTGTGGGTTGCTATTTCCTTTTCCAGGGGATCTTCCTGACCCAGGGATCAAACCCAGGTCTCCTGCATTGCAGGCAGACGCTTTACCCTCTGAGCCACCAGGGAAGCCCCACAATAAAAAAACTTGCCGACCATGAAGATGTTTCTAGGAATATTGCTAAAATGCACACTGGCCTCCGAGGGAGCTTGTTTATTTGGAATATCACTTCTGAAGGGATTNAGGGATCAAACCCAGGTCTCCTGCATTGCAGGCAGACGCTTTACCCTCTGAGCCACCAGGGAAGCCCCACAATAAAAAAACTTGCCGACCATGAAGATGTTTCTAGGAATATTGCTAAAATGCACACTGGCCTCCGAGGGAGCTTGTTTATTTGGAATATCACTTCTGAAGGGATTGTCTGTCAAACAAAACCAAACAAAAATAAGTCAACTTCCTTTAGACATAATCACTCCCAACTACCTTCAGTGGCTCATGGGGACTCCCGGGGGCTTCTGTATTCTTATGACTTCCTGGAGAAAGGCCAGACTCTGGCCTCAAATAAATCCACAGAAATGTGCTGTGTGCCTGGCATGGAGGTGCTGATGAAAGCAAAGGATTGGCTTTATTCCTGGAAGTGTGTCAAGACTCAGTGACCAATTTCTCCTGCAAATAAGTTCCCATCTCTTGTGGCTCAGACGGTAAAGAATCTGCCCGAAATGCGGGAGACCTGGGGTCGATCCCTGGGCCAGGAAGATCCACTGGGCAACCCACTCCAGTGTTCTTGCCTGGAGAATTCCATGGACAGAGGAGCCTGGCGAGCTACAGTCCATGGGATCGCAGAGTTGCACACGACTAACTACAGGCCAAGCTTCACAAGAAGCCCCACATTTCTACCAACTTTCCCCACCCCGAAACCTTCCCTCGTTTACTCATTCAGTAAGTATATACTGAGCATTTATTTTGTACCGGGTGATGGAGAGTACATTGAAGAAAACACCCGAAATCTTGCCTTTATGGGAACTTACTTTCTCATGGGAGAAACAGATGATAAGCCTAATACAAATAAAGTATGTGGTATGTTATCAGTGGAAGGTGTTAAGTGCTCTCTGGACAGTGAGGCAGGGGTGCGGTTGACAATGAGGGAAAGCCTCGTTGAGAAGGTGACGTGCAAATGAGGACTTGAAGGAGGCAGGGAGTGAGACCTGGGGGTCCCAGGGCAGGACGCGTCGGGCAGTGGTAACAGTCCTGAGCTGAGAGGGCTTCTGGTCTTGTCAGGAACAGTGAGGAGGTAAAGGAAAAGACTGTTTTGCACTGAGTGAACTTCTAGTCAGGTCAAATACAGACCAGTCTTTTTTTTTTTTTTTTTAGCTTATTGCTACTTAGAATTTATTTGGCTTTGTTTCTTTCAATGCAGGATGCAGGACGCTTGGGGCTGGTGTATGGGGATGATCTGGAGGGATGATGTGGGGTGGGAGGTGGGAGGGGGGTTCATGTTTGGGAGTTCGTGTAAAAAAATAAAAAAAAAAGTTTAATTGAAGTCTGGTTGCTTTACAATGGTGTGTTAGTTTCTGCTGTCTAGTGAAGTGAATCAGCTCTATGTATACATATGTCCCCTCTGTTTTGAATTTCCTTCCTGTCGAGGTCACCAAGAGCATTGAGTGAGTTTCCTTCGCTCTCCAGTTCTCATTAGCTCTCTGTTGTATACATAGTGTCAGTGGTGTATATATGTCAGTCCCAACCTGCCGTTTCCTCCCACCCTGTCTCCCCCTTTCCTCCTGCTATCCGTACCTTTGTTCTCTGCATTTATGTCTCTATTTTATAAATAAGATCGTCCATACCAATTTTTTCAGATTCCACATATGTGCATTAATACATACTTGTTTTTCTGACTTACTTCCCTCTGTCTGACAGTCTCTAGGTCCATCCATGTTTCTACAGATGATCCAATTTCATCCCTTTTTTATGGCTGAGTAATAGTCCAAAATAAAGTTAAGTCTTGCAAGCAGGGTCTTCCAGGGAACCACCAGACAGGTACGAGAACAGGGTTTTGACCCCCTTCTGCCAGTTCACTTCAGCCGCTCAATTGTTTCTGACTCTCTGGGACCCCATGGACTGCAGCACNATCCCTTTTTTATGGCTGAGTAATAGTCCAAAATAAAGTTAAGTCTTGCAAGCAGGGTCTTCCAGGGAACCACCAGACAGGTACGAGAACAGGGTTTTGACCCCCTTCTGCCAGTTCACTTCAGCCGCTCAATTGTTTCTGACTCTCTGGGACCCCATGGACTGCAGCACGCAAGGCTTCCCTGTCCATCACCAACTCCCGGAGCTTGCTCAAACTCATGTCCATCGAGTCAGTGATGCCATCCATCCAGCTCATCCTCTGTCATCCCCTTCTCTTCCTGCCTTCAGTCTTTTCCAGCGTCAGGGTCTTTTCCAATGACTCAGTTCTTCCCATCAGGTGGCCCAAGTATTAGAGCTTCAGCTTCAGCATCAGTCCTTCCAGTGAATATTCAGGACTGATTTCCTTTGGGATGGACTGGTTGGATCTCCTTGCAGTCCAAGGGACTCAAGAGTTTTCTTGGGGACTAAAGGATGTTGGTTTTCAAGCGTACTGGGGAGAGGGGGATGAGAGTAAGGGAAGTTCGAACACCATAAAGCTCACCATTCTTTCTGAGATCCTACCTTTCTCCACTAGCAACACTCCCTGACTGCTGCAAGCCTTTCGTTAATTTTCTGAATTCTGCAAAAGATGATTTTTGCACAGCGGTCCTCAGGATGTTCAGGAGCCTTCATCATACTTCCTGCTGACACTATTCGTGAAGGAACACTTGGGGGCTGGAAATGGACATAAACTGGACTGAGTGGATGTGTGATTATGAGAAGGGGGCAAGATTTGGCTGGATTGGGGCCCCCAGGCAGCAGGGTGATGGGAATCAAGGCAGGATGGGGAGCTGGGAGCCCTGTGCAAACTGGTGTCTGAAGCTTTCAAGGAGAAAAGTGAACATGGATCTTTTAGGAAGGTTAAGCTGGCAGGGGGCCAGGAGATGAGCTGGAACAGAGGGAAGAAGACCAGTGACTTTAGTCAGAGGGGATACTGTGTGCCTGGGAGAAGCACCAGTAAATAGGCTGGATGGGAGAGCAATCCTCAGGAGGCTTCCGTTGGTGATGGGTCACTGGGGAGGCTGGGTAAGTCCTGTTGCTGTCTGGAGACACCCTGTCACCCTTCAAGTTTTTTCTTGCCAGCCCAAAAGTTATGTCGGTCCCAGTGGGGTCCTCTTGGCCTCACGTTTATACTGTTTGCCCCCTGTGAAGGACCCTGACTTCTTGAATACCTCGAGTATCTTGAAGTTCACGGCCAGTGATGCCCCTTCCCGGGTAGGGAAGCAGAGCTGGGTTCAAAGAGCTGGGCTCTGCCATAAACACATAAAGTTCTTGAATCCTATGGGCCCCTCCTTTAAGGAATCGATACATTTGTCATCCATCTGCCAGTGTGTGTTGGGGGCACTGTGCAGAGAAAAAGAGGGGCTTGGCACCTGGCTTCTGGGGGATCACTGATGACCAAACCCTCTCTGGTAGGTCCCATCGCCTGAAGGTAAGGGTGGGGGGAGGAGAACACACAGCTGGTGCCCAGAGTGCCCTGGGCTGCCACATCTCCAGGTGGTAAGCCCAAATCCTTCTTCAGGACATTTGGATCTTTTCAGACAACCTGAGAAATAGCTCAGGTTCCAGTCCAGCTCAGGCCAACAGTAACCTTAAAAGTGGAAAGTGGAAGAAGTGACTTGGTCAGACACTGCTCTCAGGAGGGCTTGCAGAAGACCTCAAGCTGGACCCCCACCCCACCCCCACCCCCACCCCGTCTGCACCAGAGCCTCCCGCAGCCAGGCCCCCGGAGCTGCCCAGTCAGCCCGGCCGTCTCCAGCGAGCGTCTGGTTCACACCGCTTCCTGATCTGTGTTACTCGGTTCTGTCTGAGGANCTCCGATGGTAAAGAATACACGTGTGGTTTGGGAGACCTGATTTCGATCCCTGGGTTGGGAAGATCCTCTGAAGGAGGGCATGGCAACCCACTCTAGCATTCTTGCCTCGAGAATCCCCACGGACAAAGGAGCGGGCTATGGTCCGTGGCGGGGAAGGCAATGGCACCCCACCCCAGTACTCTTGCCTGGAAAATCCAATGGACGGAGTAGCCTGGTGGGCTGCAGTCCATGGGGTCGCTAACAGTCGGATAGACTGAGCGACTTCACTTTCACTTTTCTCTTTCATGCATTGGAGAAGGAAATGGCAACACACTCCAGTGTTCTTGCCTGGAGAATCCCAGGGACGGGGAAGCCTGGTGGGCTGCCGTCTATGGGGTCACACAGAGTCAGACACGACTGAAGTGACTTAGCAGCAGCAGCAGCAGCACGGTCCATGGGGACCCAAAGAGACACAACTGAGTGACTAGCACACAGTTATAAATATATATTAATCTATTCTTTTTTTACATTCTCTTCTATTATAGGTTATTATAAGATATTGAGTAGAGTTCCCTGTGCTATACAGTTGGTTCCTGTTAATTTTACATACAGTAGTGTGTATGTGTTAATCCTGAACCACTAATTTATCTTGCTTCTTCCCCCTCCCCCGTATCCGCTTTGGTAACTGAAGTTTTCTGTGTCAATGAGTCTATTTCTGTTTTGTAAACAAGTTCATTTGTGACACTAAGTTTTGAAAACCAAGTTAGATCTGCTCTACAAGAGAATCTTGGAAGGCTTGCTCTACATCAGGCGCTGTGCTGGGTGTATCCAGCACATGTACACTTGTTCATGATTAGCCCTGTTTTTCAGATGAAGAAATCTGTGTCCCAAGAATTCCCTCCAGCTTCTCTGCCCTCTAGGTTTCCCTCGTGTCTGTGGGCTCTGGATGGTTTTGTCCTTGCGGGAGCTTTGACGGACACCAGATGTGTATAAGAGACAGCCCCCACCCCGTCTGCACCAGAGCCTCCCGCAGCCAGGCCCCCGGAGCTGCCCAGTCAGCCCGGCCGTCTCCAGCGAGCGTCTGGTTCACACCGCTTCCCGATCTGTGTTACTCGGTTCTGTCTGAGGAGACTTTCCTCTGCTGAAGCTGCTGTTGAGCCAGGCCTGGGGACAATGCAGGCCTCCACCTCCTCCACCTCCAGGGAGGCCCGGGGCTCAGCTCACAGAGGTAGCTTCCATTTGTTCTGGAAAGAACTCTCCCCCGGCCCACCCAGACCTGCCTGGAAAGCCAAAGCTTCGGTTTCCAGCGAGTCCAGCCGGGGCCTGTCACAAAGTTCTGCTTGGTCACTGCCCCACTCCAGGGAGGCATGGGCATGCCAGCTTTGTGTGTCTGTGTGGGGTCACGCAGCCAGAACAGACAGTTTCATCCGGTCTTTCCTGGAGGATTAGGCCAGGCAGGCCCAAGCCCTGGGTCTTGCAGCACATTCTGTGTCTGGTGACCACACAGGTTTTAGCCAGGCGGCCGCTGAGGCTGAATCCGAGAAGCTTGGGCGGAACTGTGATTCTGCAGGTATAGGAGCACACAGCACACACGCACGCACGCCCATACCGCCCGCTGCCTCGGTTCACTGCCTACAGGGAGCCACGCCCATCCACACCAGGTGCTGCGAATTACGCCGGATTTCAGAGGGCCCGCCTCCTGCCCTCACGGCGCACACGCTGACACCCACTTACCAAGCAAAACTGCAGGTCTTAGTCAAGGTAAGTCACCAAACTTACCTGTAGTAGCTATGAATGTCTAAACCACAGAACGCGTGTTCAACAGTGCTCCCATTTTTATTAGCTCTTGTTCTGTCGCTCCTTCGTGTCCGGCTCTTCTGCAACCCCGTGGACTGTAGCCCGTCAGGCTCCTCTGTCCGTGGGATTTCCCAGGGAAGAATAATAGAGTGGGTTGCCGTCTCCTCAGGGGAATCAAACCCACATCTCCTGCATTGGCGGACAGATTCTTTACCGCTGAGCCACCTGGGAAGCCCTTACTAGCTTTTGGGTGCCCCCAACCCCAGCTTCGCCACAAGAGCAGGATTTTTTAGGAACACCTTTGTTGGAGCATAGCAGAACCAACTGTACTGTCATGTCCACTTTAAAGATGAGAAAAGTTGAGATTTAGAAGATGCTGGTCCCGCCTGGCAAGCGTAGGACCCGGACTCAAATTCCTGGCTGAGAAGCTAGACTCTGACTGGCCCTGTGCCCGCCGCTTGCACCCAGGTGCGGAGCCTCAGCTCTGCATCCTCGTGATGGGAAAGGTCCTGTGGAGGAGGCCCTCTTGGGAAGGTTTCCTCATTGGTCCTCGCTCCCAGCCCCGCCCCCTGGCACAGTGGTCCTGCCCACCTGGCTGTGCGTGCCCTGAGCGAGCTATAAGGCTTCGCTACCGCCTCCTACTGTCCTGGTTCTAGGTGTGCTGGGCAGGGCCTGGCTCCCGACTAGACCTCAGAGATGTGTCTGGAGCCATACTGACCTGAAGACGAGGCTTGGCTGCAGAGAGCTGGCAGAAGGAACTGGAGCCAGGTTCCCGGGCAGCCTGGGGCAAAGCAGCAGGGCCAGCGGCTGCCCTACGAAACTCCAGGTACAGTCAGAACCTGCTCCACTAAGAACGGAAGCCAGGAAGACAGTGCCCTGCGCCTCAGAACGTGATAAACCCCTTAAGCTCCCCCAAGGTCAAAGTCAGCCCCCCCCACCCGCCTCCTACCAGCCCACTCGTACTGTATCTGTTTCTCTTCACCCATCTTTAAGGGGTCGGTCAGAACCCCGCCTAGGTATTTCCCTGGTGGTCCAGTGGTTAAGACTTTGCCTTCCAATGCAGGGGTAAGGGTTTGATCCCTGGTGGGAAGGTAAGATCCTACATGCCTCCTGTCCAGAAAATCAAGAAGTAAAATAGAAGCAATATTGTAACCAATTCAGCTTTAAAAATGGTCCACATCAGAAAAGAACCCCCCGTTGCATTTCATTGCTGACCCCACACTTCCTGGTTGTCCAGGGAAACCCCCATCCCCCGCCACCTGCACTACCCTCGCTCTGTCCCTTCAGTGCCCTGTGATTCTTTGGTGCCCTGTGGTTTCTGTGCTCCTTCCGTCATGAGTCATGTCATTTGGTGATGCCTCAGCTTCTCATATACAGGCAGAGCCCTGCTTAGGGATTTGTGTTCTCAGGCGAATTGTAAGTGGACCATCGGAGAGAACTTGCATTCTGTACAAGCTGTGAGGATGCAGGGTGGGCTCCCAGATGAACTTAAAAAGGCCTAACGACCCACAGTGTGGCTGATCTGGGCCATAGCAGCGTTCTGAGTACTGGGGTGGTCGGCGAGGCATGCAGGAGAAGGTGGGCAGGAAAGAATTGCTGCTGCTTGAGCTTGAGAGCAGCTGCGGGGGAAAAAAACCCAAACACTGGAACAGTTGGATATAAGTGCCTCCATCTCACCTGGATTGTTCTTCCATATGCTGTCACCCTCTCTTTGGCGCTCAGCTTTCTTCACAGTCCAACTCTCACATCATACATGACCACTGGAAAAACCATAGCCTTGACTAGGCGGACCTTTGTTGGCAAAATAATGTCTCTGCTTTTTAATATGCTGTCTAGGTTGGTCATAACTTTCCTTCCAAGGAGCAAGCATCTTTTAATTTCACAGCTGCAGTCACCATCTGCAGTGATTTTGGAGCCCCAAAAAATAAAGTGTGAGACTGTTTCCACCATTTCCCCATCTATTTTCCATGAAGTGATGGGACCAGAATCGATGGCTGAAGAATTGATGCTTTTGAACTGTGGTGTTGGAGAAGACTCTTGAGAGTCCCTTGGGCTGCAAGGAGACCCAGCCAGTCCATTCTAGAGGAGATCATTCCTGATTATTCATTGGAAGGACTGATGTTGACGCTGAAACCCCAATACTTTGGCCACCTGTTTTGAAGAAAAGACTCTGATGCTGGGAAGGATTGAAGGCCGGAGGAGAAGGGAATGACAGAGGATGAGATGGTTGGATGGCATCACAGACTCAATGGAAATGAGTTTGAGTAAACTCCGGGAGTTGGTGATGGACAGGGAGGCCTGGCATAGTGCAGTCCAAGGGGTCTCAAAGAGTCGGACACGACTGAGTAACTGAACTGAACTGATGGGACCAGAAGCCATGATCTTACCTTTCTGAGTGTTGAGCATTAAGCCAACGTTTTCATTCTCCTCTTTCACTTTCATCAAGAGGCTCTTTAGTTCTTCACTTTCTATCATAAGAGTGGTGTCATCTGCATATCTGAGGTTATTGATATTTCTCCCAGCAGTCTTGATTCCAGCTTGTGCTTCATCCAGCCCAGTGTTTCTCACGATGTACTCTGACTTGTCTGACTTCCTTCACTTATTATGATATTTTCTAGATCCATTCCATGTTGCTGCAAATGGGATTCTTTCTTTTTTTTAATGGTTAATTAGTGGCACCCCACTCCAGTACTCTTGCCTGGAAAATCCCATGGACGGAGGAGCCTGGTGGGCTGTAGTCCATGGGGTCGCTAAGAGTCGGACATGACTAAGTGACTTCACTTTCAGTTTTCACTTTCATGCATTGGAGAAGGAAATGGCAACCCACTCCAGTGTTCTTGCCTGGAAGATCCCAGGGATGGGGAGCCTGGCTGCCATCTATGGGGTCGCACAGAGTCGGACACGACTGAAGCAACTTGGCAGCAGCAGCAGAGGTGTCTGCAGCCATGAAATTAAAAGACGCTTACTCCTTGGAAGAAAAGTTATGACCAACCTAGATAGCATATTGAAAAGCAGAGACATTACTTAGCCAACAAAGGTCCGTCTAGTCAAGGCTATGGTTTTTCCTGTGGTCATGTATGGATGTGAGAGTTGGACTGTGAAGAAAGCTGAGTGCCGAAGAATTGATCCTTTTGAACTGTGGTGTTGGAGAAGACTCTTGCGAGTCCCTTGGACTACAAGGAGATCGGCCCTGGGATTTCTTTGGAAGGAATGATGCTAAAGCTGAAACTCCAGTACTTTGGCCACCTCATGCGAAGAACTGACTCATTGGAAAAGACTCTGATGCTGGGAGTGATTGGGGGCAGGAGGAGAAGGGGACAACCAAGGATGAGATGGCTGGATGGCATCACTGACTCGATGGGCATGAGTCTGAGTGAACTCCGGGAGTTGGTGATGGACAGGGAGGCCTGGCGTGCTGCGATTCATGGGGTCGCAGAGTCGGACACGACTGAGCAACTGAACTGAATATTCCACGGTAAAAACGCACCATGCCTTCTTAAACCGATCATCTGTTTATGGACACCAAGGACGCTCACTTGTCTTGGGTATCATAAATAGTGCTGCTGTGAACAGTGGGGTGCATGTATCTTTCCAAATTAAGAGTTTTCATCTTTTCTGGATGTATGCCCAGAACTGGGGCTGGATCATATGGTGGCTCTATGTTTAGGTTTTTAAGGAATATGTATACTGGTTTCCATAGTGCTTGCACCAGTTTACATTCCCACCAACAGTAGAGGAGGGTTCCCTTTTCGCCACACCCTCTCTGGCTTTTATTGTTTGTAGACTTTTAATTGATGTCCATTCTGACCAGTGTGAGGTGATAGATACCTCATTGTGGTTTTGACTTGAATTTCTTTTATAGAGATGTTGACCATCTTTTCATGTGGTGTTGGCCATCTGTATGTCTTTGAAGAAATGTCTATTTAGATCTTCTGCCTATTTTTCAATTGGGTTTTTTTTTTTTTTTTTTTTGAGTTGTATGAGATGTTTGTATGTTTGGGAAATTAATCCCTTGTCATTATATCATTTACAAATATTTTCTCCCATTCTGTAGGTTGTCTTTTTGTTTTATTTATGGTTTCCTTTGCTGTGCAAAAATTTTAAAGTTTGTTTATGTTTCATTTATTTATTTTTGCTTTTATTTCTATTACCTGAGGAAACTGATCTGAGAAAATATTGCTACAATTTATGTCAGAGAATGTTTTGCCTGTGTTGTTGGAGTTTTATGGTGTCATATATATTTAGGTCTTTCAATCATTTTGAATTCATTATTGTGTATGGTGTGAGGGAGTGTTCTAACTTCATTGATTTACTTGTGGTTGTGCCACTTGCTGAAGAGACTGTCTTTTATATATTCACATCCTTTGTTGAAGGTTAATTGACTGTTTGGGTTTATTTATGGGCTCTCTTCTATTCCACTGATCTCTATGTCTTTTTTGTGCCAGTACCACACTGTTTTGATTACTATAGCTTTGTAGTATTGTCTGAAGTCTGGGAGTTTTATGCCTCCAACTTTGTTTTTTTTTTCCCTGAGGATTGCTTTGGCAATTATGAGTCTTTTTCAATTCCATATAAAATTTAGGATTATTTATTCTAGTTCTGTGAAAAGTATCATGGGCATTTCGATAAGGATTGCACTAAATCTGTAGTTTGCTTTGGGGTAGCATGGCCATTTTAACAATATTAATTCTAAATATATGAAGGGATTTAAAATTATTTTTGGAAACAGGTTGGGCTTCCTTCAAAGATGGCCATGTGCTCCTCATTGCTGTGGTTCAGGAAGCATTAAAAGGTGAGGGCCGTCAGTTGGTCAGAAGATGGAAGAGTGAGGGAATGTTTCAGTTGACTCACATGGGTTAAAAAGTTTGAGCCAACATTAAAGTTTGGGAGATTTTACATACAATATCAAGTTTCTGACTTCTGCTGAGAAAATTAGAGGGTCTGTCAGCATGAGGCCCTCTTTTCTGCATGTTGACCACAACGAGCCAGAGCTAGCTGTCTCTTTCTCTTGAGCCTAGGCTGTGTTCTCCAGTTCCTCAAAGTGTTTCCCTTCATTCAGTGCATCCTTCTGACCAGGTCAGTTTAGCTCATTTCTATCACCTGCCCCGTGAGTTGTAAGCCCTGGAATTGATACCTCTGTAATAGAGGAAACCCAACTGTTGGATATGGGCACAGCACCCCTCAGCCTTACCCTGCTTTCCTAAGAGGGGCTGCCCACCCAGAGCCCCTGCAACCAAGTAGCTGTGTTTTGTGTTACGTTCCCCCATTTTTAACTGAGCAGTTGAGTTGATGCCTGATACTGGGGCTGTCAATTCACTGGCTGATGGTGACACATGCTTGCTTGGGCCTGGAGGGCGAAAATGTGCTGAGCCAATCAAACTTTCCCTTTTGGCTGTAAAAACTGAGAAGTACAGCGTGAACCAGCAAGTTGGCAATGGTTCTGTGCCAGGGAGGGGCCAGAGAAGTCACAGAGGGCCCTGAGCAAGCTGAAAATGGGAGGCACTTGGAAGAAGTTCATTTTGGGAGGGGTGGGAGGGAGCGTGTGGAGCGAGAGAGGCAGCGACACCTTGGGGAAGAGGGAGAGAGCCTGTGGCCAGAGAGAGAGAAATCTAGTTCTGGGTCCCAGAGCTGTCTTGGTTCCTTAGAGTTTTTCAGTTTCATGGCCAGTTCATGTGTTTTTCTATAATAAACTCTCAATTCCTTGAGTGAAGTAAAGTGTTCTCTTGTCCCTGCATTCGGGGGGAGGGGGGGGTTCATGTTTGGGAATTCATGTACACCCATGACGGATTCACGTCAATGTATGCCAAAACCAATACAGTACTGTAAAGTAAAATAAAGTAAAAAAAAAAAAAAATTTTTTTTTAAAGAAAAGCTAATCAGGCACTCTTCGGGCCTCTGCTAACTGGAGAGTCTGTGGTTTTGCCAGCTGAGTTAAGGGTTTACCTCTATGGTATGCCCCCACCCCCCACTATTGGCAGATAACACATGGTGGACAGAAAGCAGATGCATTAGGAATCAAACTTTAACACTACTTCCTCTTCTTTTTTTTAAGTCTATTTAAAAAAAATCAAAATATAGTTGATTTACAATGTCACATTAATGTCTGCTGTACAGCAAAGTGATTCAGTTATACATATATATGCATTCTTTTTCATATTGTTTTCATCAGGGTTGATCACAGGATATTGAGCATAGCTCCCTGTAGAGTAGGACCTTGTTGTTATCCATCCTGTATATTCTAGTTTGCATCTGCTAACCCGGAACTCTGAATCCATCCCCCTCTGCAACACATTGGCAACTGTTGGTCTGCTCTCTATGTCTGTGAGTTTCTGTTTCTTAGACAAGTTCGTTTGTGTGTCATATTTTAGATTCCACATATGAGTGATATCCTATGGCATTTGTCTACTTCCTCTCCTTTGGCTTCTGCAACAAAGGTATGCATACGATTCTCAAGGCACAAACATGCAGGCGTCTGAAGATCTAATTTTATTACATTATCATATTCCCAACAAGAGAAAAAAGGTGTAGGTAAAGCTGCTTGTTTTCTTACATACATCTGTCAGGCCTCATCAGACAGACCCCACTGAGGTGATAGAAACCATTCAGGGGCTGTCATCCTTCTTGTGAACCTGAAGAATATTTAACTTGTTGATTAAGCACTTAACATTACAAATGAATGCAAAACCGTCTGTCAGTTCTGGTGTGATTATTTTGGAAATGGTGTAAGTGTTTAGGTTGCCGTGACAATGAATGACCTTTGGTATAATTAAGGCTGCCGTGTTGCATCAGCTTTTCTGTGGAGTTGCCGTGCGCGTTCCAAGGAGAAGAAAAGAATGATGCGTATTCTAGCTCATCATAAAGTCGCTGATTTGTGTTTTAAGCAACCGCTGCCTAGATGAGATGACGAAGAATGTGAGGCTGTAGCTGCCCCAGTGAAGGGAGTTGAGGAAGGGTAAAAAAAAATTGTGTCATTGGAGAAAGCTGCCAACTATGATGGTGTCTCCGTGGCACCAGCCAAACAGTCTGAAACCTGAACAGCCACGTAGATGCGGGGGACACACAGAGATGAAACAGCTGGGGATTGACCGAAGTTTCCACTTTGTAGCCAAGTCTTGGCGTCATGCAGATTAAGACTAGACTGATCTCACTGGAAAATTGTTCAAACCTTTGCTGTGCTCTTTTTTCATAAATCCTCGTTTTGCATTCCTAGGGAAAAAAACAATGCACACCTGCTTAATCATTTCAAACACAATAGAGTGCATTTGTTACAAATTAGTTTAAAAAAATCGTTTCTCCTCTCTTCATTTTTACTAGGATTTCAGAGATTTCATTTGTCAGAAAAAAATGGCTTGGCAATTTCTAATAATAAAGACAAATTAACAAGAAAGACTGTCAGGGAGAACAAGTTTTATTCTCTGGTTAAATTTATTTTTAATTTATGTAAAGTACAAAACAGTAAAATATGCCCTTTGTGGTGTACAGTCTTGTGGGTTGTGACAACTGCATATTTCTAAGAACTGTATATCCACGAGTATAATTAATTGTATAGGAAAAGTTCCAACACCCCAAATTCCCTTCAGAGTCAGCCCTTCCCTCCATCCCCAGTTCTGCCAACACTGATCTGTCCTTTGCCTTGATAGGTTTGCCTTTTCTGGAATGTTATATAAATGGAATCATACAGCATATAGCCTTTTTTTGTTTATTATTAATTTATTAACTTGAAGTGAAGTGAGCTCGCTCAGTCGTGTCCGACTCTTTGCGACCCCATGGACTGTAGCCCACCAGGGATTCCATCCATGGGATTCTCCAGGCAAGGATACTGGAGTGGGTTGCCATTTCCTTCTCCAGGGGAACTTCCTGACCCAGGGATCGAACCCAGGTCTCCCGCATTGCATGCAGGTGCTTTACCCTCTGAGCCACTGAGGAAGCCCCAATTTATTAACTTAAAAAGTATTTATTTGGCTTTGGTGAGTGTTAGTTACAGCACACAGTATCTTTGGTTGTGACATTCAGGTTCTTTAGCTGTGATATGTGGCATCTAGTTTCCCGGCCCCAGATCAAACCTGGGTCCCGCATTGAGAGAGCAGTGTCTTAGCCACTGGACCACCAGGGAAGTCCCTATTAACCTTTGCTGAAGTTTTCTCCATATAATGTTCTGTGCAGAGAGAAGAAAAGAGGGGAAACTATTTGAGGCTGGGTGAATCTTGGAAGACAAGGTTGAGGAAGTGGGGACGTTACCAGCCTCATCTTCAGAATTATCTTCATTTGTGCGAAGAATATATCTTCAAGGCAGTGAGAAGTCAGTGCAAGGGTTTGGGCACCTGACTTAGCCTCTACACACACAGGGTTCAAAGGAAGCACCGTGGGTGTGGCCTTTGGCTGTCTGTAACCAGCACTGGGATCTGACCCAGGGCTGGGTAATTAACATGCATAATTAGCTCCTGTTTAGTTTTGAGGGCAGCAGCGGTGCAGGCAGCGTCAGGCTCATGGAGAAAAGCACAAATTAACTCTGCCATTGTGCTCTGGAGCGGCCACCCTTATTATGCTTTATCAACACAGCAGCTGGATTAGCCCTGCATTCAGTTTGCTTTGCCTCATTACAATAATTGCCTGGTGAACAATGGCATGAGTCAGTGTGATCCTCCTTACAATCTAGTTTCCCGGCCCCAGATCAAACCTGGGTCCCGCATTGAGAGAGCAGTGTCTTAGCCACTGGACCACCAGGGAAGTCCCTATTAACCTTTGCTGAAGTTTTCTCCATATAATGTTCTGTGCAGAGAGAAGAAAAGAGGGGAAACTATTTGAGGCTGGGTGAATCTTGGAAGACAAGGTTGAGGAAGTGGGGACGTTACCAGCCTCATCTTCAGAATTATCTTCATTTGTGCGAAGAATATATCTTCAAGGCAGTGAGAAGTCAGTGCAAGGGTTTGGGCACCTGACTTAGCCTCTACACACACAGGGTTCAAAGGAAGCACCGTGGGTGTGGCCTTTGGCTGTCTGTAACCAGCACTGGGATCTGACCCAGGGCTGGGTAATTAACATGCATAATTAGCTCCTGTTTAGTTTTGAGGGCAGCAGCGGTGCAGGCAGCGTCAGGCTCATGGAGAAAAGCACAAATTAACTCTGCCATTGTGCTCTGGAGCGGCCACCCTTATTATGCTTTATCAACACAGCAGCTGGATTAGCCCTGCATTCAGTTTGCTTTGCCTCATTACAATAATTGCCTGGTGAACAATGGCATGAGTCAGTGTGATCCTCCTTACTAGCGGGACAGGTTTGTTTGTACAAGTGAGACTGCAGGCGGGAGGGGCAGCTGGCTGGGCTAATATTTGGGTCTTGAGGTTAATATTAAGGTTTTTTTTTTTTTAGAAACCATTTGAATTCAGAATTGAATCTAGAGACGTGAGTTTATATCAGAACTATACCCAGCCGCCCAGTCATGTGATACACACACCGGTTGAATTCCTGTTGGAAATAATGTGGTCAGTTACATGGTGCCTGGAGTCGGGGTTAGGTTTCACCTCTTCCGTGCATGTGCTAGATGGCTTTAATTCCTCTGCTCTGCAGTCCTGAATGTTTATTTAAAAATTATTTTATTGAGGTATAATTTGCAATGTTAATTTCAAGTGTACAGCAAAGTGATTCAGTTATACATACATATATAAATGAATGCTTCCCTGGTGGCTCCGATGGTAAAGAATACACGTGTGGTTTGGGAGACCTGATTTCGATCCCTGGGTTGGGAAGATCCTCTGAAGGAGGGCATGGCAACCCACTCTAGCATTCTTGCCTCGAGAATCCCCACGGACAAAGGAGCGGGCTATGGTCCGTGGCGGGGAAGGCAATGGCACCCCACCCCAGTACTCTTGCCTGGAAAATCCAATGGACGGAGTAGCCTGGTGGGCTGCAGTCCATGGGGTCGCTAACAGTCGGATAGACTGAGCGACTTCACTTTCACTTTTCTCTTTCATGCATTGGAGAAGGAAATGGCAACACACTCCAGTGTTCTTGCCTGGAGAATCCCAGGGACGGGGAAGCCTGGTGGGCTGCCGTCTATGGGGTCACACAGAGTCAGACACGACTGAAGTGACTTAGCAGCAGCAGCAGCAGCACGGTCCATGGGGACCCAAAGAGACACAACTGAGTGACTAGCACACAGTTATAAATATATATTAATCTATTCTTTTTTTACATTCTCTTCTATTATAGGTTATTATAAGATATTGAGTAGAGTTCCCTGTGCTATACAGTTGGTTCCTGTTAATTTTACATACAGTAGTGTGTATGTGTTAATCCTGAACCACTAATTTATCTTGCTTCTTCCCCCTCCCCCGTATCCGCTTTGGTAACTGAAGTTTTCTGTGTCAATGAGTCTATTTCTGTTTTGTAAACAAGTTCATTTGTGACACTAAGTTTTGAAAACCAAGTTAGATCTGCTCTACAAGAGAATCTTGGAAGGCTTGCTCTACATCAGGCGCTGTGCTGGGTGTCTCCAGCACATGTACACTTGTTCATGATTAGCCCTGTTTTTCAGATGAAGAAATCTGTGTCCCAAGAATTCCCTCCAGCTTCTCTGCCCTCTAGGTTTCCCTCGTGTCTGTGGGCTCTGGATGGTTTTGTCCTTGCGGGAGCTTTGACGGACACCGTACAGGATGGTCACCATGGTGACCAGCTTCCACTCAGAGGTGACGATGCCTTCACAGGAGTCACACACTATGTTTTGTCAAAATCCATCCCTGCAGGAAACCTCCTCCTGCTGCTGCTGCTGCTAAGTCACTTCAGTCGTGTCTGACTCTGTGCGACCATAGATGGCAGCCCACCAGGCTCCCCCGTCCCTGGGATTCTCCAGGCAGAAGTACTGGAGTGGGGTGCCATCACCTTCTCTGCAAGAAACCTGAGAGCTTCACAACCACCCTGTGAAGTAGACTGAGGGCAGGGAAGCCCCTTGAACTACTGGGATCCTCCGTAGAATGGCTGCCACCACAGCCTCTCTGTGGGCTCCTCCAGCTGTGGTTGAAACACTGCTGAGCCCTACATCATCCCAACAAACTCGAGGGGTGGCCCCAACTCAGACTCTCTGAAGGGGACCTTGATCCTCAGAGCAGTGAGTTAGCCCCTGCCTGTGCCGCTGCTGGGCACTGTGCCACTGCTGGGTGGGGGGGCTGTGCTGTGGCCCCTGCAGTGTCTGAAGCCCCCTTTAGTCTCTTTGCAAGTGGTTATTTCATAAAGACTGTGTGTGCGTGCGTGTGCAGGCGTGTACATGCGTGTACATGCTCACATATGCAAATTGGGAGGGAGGGAAGGAATATACAAGAAAATGGGAAAGACAGTCCAATCTGTTCCTTGGAAAGTTTGTTAGGAAACAAAACCATCTCAGATGACATGGTGACACTCATCCTTAAGACTGACACATCCCCAGGGCCAGATCCTGGTAGGAGAGGTGGGACTAGCGTGGCAGGGGACGAGAAGCTCAGGCTGTGGGGTCAGCGAATTGTAGCATCATTTTCTACCTTGTGCTTACCCTCTGTGGGACCCTGAGCAAGTTTCCGAGAGCCTCAGCTTTCCCATCTATAAAATGGAACACGGTATGAATACCTTTGTAGGGTTAGTGTGATAAATAAAATCACACCCCCAAAGCAAATTATCATTTGACTCCAAAATCCATGCTCAGGCAGTAGACACATGTGTACTGTTTTGTGTATGTGTGTTATGTAGATAACCCTGTGTGTGTGTGGGTTTCCATGACAGCTTAGTTGAGAAAGAAATCCACTGAAGTGTTTTTAATTCTCAGAGTCCCAGGATAAAGCCAGGAGGCTGCATGTGGATGTGTAAGGCCTGTTAAGAACTGCTAATAAGTATTTTGAGTATAAGACGGCATCTTGGCCTCCTCCATGACTGTACCTGCTAGTGCTGAGAGAGGGGTGGTCTGTTGGAGCTTTGTGATTAAGTGGCTTCTACCCAACCTCGGGCAGCAAGTGGTGAGCATGTAGTGATCTGGACGGAGTGTAAAAGCCTGATTGTGGAGGGATTATGTGCTCTGGTTCCAGCCAGCTATTATCTGGTGGTTTTATTTATGGTTAGTCAAGTGAGAATGGCAACACAGAGAGCCACCCTGGGTATGACTTTTTGTGGGCAGTGTGGTGTGTCGGACACTGTGTGGGCTCCTCGCCCCGGCTACACCGCAGAAAAACAGCGTGGCAGCAAGCAGCACACAGCATCCACTCCTGCAAACCATGCCCTCCACACCTGCCAGGGAAATCCCTAAACTGTGGGTTTCCAGTGCTTGTTTATAAGACACCTGCCAGGTGTGCTTTTAAAAAAGAGTATAAAAAAATGATCCATTATGCGTCTATGGTAGAAAAATGGGAAAATAGTGAAGAATGGGAAATAAAGTAATAGTCACTGACAGGCCCCTCTCCCTCCTGCAAGGAACCACAGCTAACGTTTTGGCGTGTGTCACTTCACGATCTTTTAAATGTATGTACACATGTACACAACACAGGTAGAGTTGTGTGCGTATGTGTATTTATAGGAATGGGATTGCTCCACACAAAGTTTATAAGCCGAATTCTTCACATACTATCTCATGACTATCTCCCAACTTAGGAAGCCTTTGAGGCTCCATGTCTCTTTATAAGGGGCGCTCCCCACAACATTAGGGATCATGTCCCTGCAGAGTGGTCCAAAGAGGCCTGGCCCCCGCATCTGCCCTTTGGGTGGAGTGTGAATTCAGGGAGCTTCTGTGGGCTGTGGGAGTGCCACGCCACCCATGCTAGAAATCAACTTCTGCAGGCATCGAATGAGCACCAGGGTTCTGGTGGCCGCTTCCTAAAAGTGGACTGGAATAGTGATTGCAGCCCAACACCTCAGCCTGAAGGCACTCAGGGGCCGCCTATGCACATATGCAGCCCAAATAAGGCATCCAGCCCTGAGCAGAGGATGGACCACAGAGCCTGTGAGCCTGGGGAATGCTTCCTTGTCACTTCTCTGGCAAGGAACCCAGTCTTCTTACCTCTGACCTACCACAGACCCGCAGCTCATTCCCTCTGCAGGAAACCACCTCCAGCCTGTGGACCTAAGACCTGAGCTCAGCTTACCAGCAGGCTCTGTATTCCTTTGCTCTTTTTTTTTTTTAAATGAAGTATAGTTGATTTACAATATTATGTTAGTTTCAGATGTACAGCATAGTCAGTATCTTTGCAGATTATACTCTGTTATGGATTATTGCAAGATGATAATGAGTTTGTTTCTCTGTGCTGTAAATAGATCCCTGTAATTCACAGCAGCCCGTGCCTTCTACTCTCCTGCCCCACTCTGTACCTCGCACTTTCCCTCTCCCCAAACCTGTTTGTTTTCTAGACCTGTCACACTGTTTCTGTTCAGCATATACATTCATGGGTATTATTTTTAGATTCCATATGTAGTGACGTCATACAGTATTTGTCTTCCTCTGTCTGACTTATTTCACTAAGCATAATATGCTTTAGATCCGTCTCATTGCTGTACATGGCAGAATTTTATTCTTCTCAAGGCTGAGTAATAGTCCATTACATGTAAATGTCGCATCTTCTTATCCATTCTTCTGTTCATAGACCTTTAAGTTGCTTCCATGTCTTGGCTGTTGCAAGCAGTGCTGCGGTGAACACTAAGTTGCATGTATCTTTATGAATTTAAGTTTTCATCCTTTCCAGATATATGCCCAGGAGTGGGATTGCCGGATCACATGGTAACTCTGTTTTTAGTTTTTTAAGGAACCTTCATACTGTCCTCCATGATGACCATACCAAATTACATTCTCACCAGTAGTATAGGAAGGTTCCTGTTTCTCCACATCCTTGCCAGCACTTGTTATCTGTAGAGTTCTTGACGTGAATTCCTCAGAGAGAGCTTTGTGTTGTGTCAAACCAGTGAGTCTTGGTGCCTTGCTTCTGACATGACCTAATCCTTGAGGTTGGGGAGAAAAGGGGTCTGGATGTCATTTCAAAGTGAAATTAATATAATTAACCATATGTATGAACCAGCTATAACTAAAGATTTCAAAAGTTGTCCGTAGCAGGTAGGCAGGTAGGGGTGGGCTAGTTCTGAGATGTGGGGTGTTTCTGTGATTCCTGGCAGAGGTTCCTCTAGCCTCCTGGGGGCTGGGCGGGGCTCTGCCTCTCACCCCACAGCTCAGCCCCACAGCGGGTGATTGTGTTCCCTGGGGCCACCTTACTGTTGGTGACAACTGATGCTCTGCAGAACCCACTGAGGCCTGAGGAAAGAATACATTGAGGGGACTTCCCTGATGGTCCAGTGGTTAAGACCTTGCCTTCCAGTGCAGAGGGTGTGGGTTCGATCCCTGGTCAGGGAGCTAAGATCCCACATGCCTCTCGGCCAAAAAACCAAAATATAAAACAGNGGGGTCACACAGAGTCAGACACGACTGAAGTGACTTAGCAGCAGCAGCAGCAGCACGGTCCATGGGGACCCAAAGAGACACAACTGAGTGACTAGCACACAGTTATAAATATATATTAATCTATTCTTTTTTTACATTCTCTTCTATTATAGGTTATTATAAGATATTGAGTAGAGTTCCCTGTGCTATACAGTTGGTTCCTGTTAATTTTACATACAGTAGTGTGTATGTGTTAATCCTGAACCACTAATTTATCTTGCTTCTTCCCCCTCCCCCGTATCCGCTTTGGTAACTGAAGTTTTCTGTGTCAATGAGTCTATTTCTGTTTTGTAAACAAGTTCATTTGTGACACTAAGTTTTGAAAACCAAGTTAGATCTGCTCTACAAGAGAATCTTGGAAGGCTTGCTCTACATCAGGCGCTGTGCTGGGTGTATCCAGCACATGTACACTTGTTCATGATTAGCCCTGTTTTTCAGATGAAGAAATCTGTGTCCCAAGAATTCCCTCCAGCTTCTCTGCCCTCTAGGTTTCCCTCGTGTCTGTGGGCTCTGGATGGTTTTGTCCTTGCGGGAGCTTTGACGGACACCGTACAGGATGGTCACCATGGTGACCAGCTTCCACTCAGAGGTGACGATGCCTTCACAGGAGTCACACACTATGTTTTGTCAAAATCCATCCCTGCAGGAAACCTCCTCCTGCTGCTGCTGCTGCTAAGTCACTTCAGTCGTGTCTGACTCTGTGCGACCATAGATGGCAGCCCACCAGGCTCCCCCGTCCCTGGGATTCTCCAGGCAGAAGTACTGGAGTGGGGTGCCATCACCTTCTCTGCAAGAAACCTGAGAGCTTCACAACCACCCTGTGAAGTAGACTGAGGGCAGGGAAGCCCCTTGAACTACTGGGATCCTCCGTAGAATGGCTGCCACCACAGCCTCTCTGTGGGCTCCTCCAGCTGTGGTTGAAACACTGCTGAGCCCTACATCATCCCAACAAACTCGAGGGGTGGCCCCAACTCAGACTCTCTGAAGGGGACCTTGATCCTCAGAGCAGTGAGTTAGCCCCTGCCTGTGCCGCTGCTGGGCACTGTGCCACTGCTGGGTGGGGGGGCTGTGCTGTGGCCCCTGCAGTGTCTGAAGCCCCCTTTAGTCTCTTTGCAAGTGGTTATTTCATAAAGACTGTGTGTGCGTGCGTGTGCAGGCGTGTACATGCGTGTACATGCTCACATATGCAAATTGGGAGGGAGGGAAGGAATATACAAGAAAATGGGAAAGACAGTCCAATCTGTTCCTTGGAAAGTTTGTTAGGAAACAAAACCATCTCAGATGACATGGTGACACTCATCCTTAAGACTGACACATCCCCAGGGCCAGATCCTGGTAGGAGAGGTGGGACTAGCGTGGCAGGGGACGAGAAGCTCAGGCTGTGGGGTCAGCGAATTGTAGCATCATTTTCTACCTTGTGCTTACCCTCTGTGGGACCCTGAGCAAGTTTCCGAGAGCCTCAGCTTTCCCATCTATAAAATGGAACACGGTATGAATACCTTTGTAGGGTTAGTGTGATAAATAAAATCACACCCCCAAAGCAAATTATCATTTGACTCCAAAATCCATGCTCAGGCAGTAGACACATGTGTACTGTTTTGTGTATGTGTGTTATGTAGATAACCCTGTGTGTGTGTGGGTTTCCATGACAGCTTAGTTGAGAAAGAAATCCACTGAAGTGTTTTTAATTCTCAGAGTCCCAGGATAAAGCCAGGAGGCTGCATGTGGATGTGTAAGGCCTGTTAAGAACTGCTAATAAGTATTTTGAGTATAAGACGGCATCTTGGCCTCCTCCATGACTGTACCTGCTAGTGCTGAGAGAGGGGTGGTCTGTTGGAGCTTTGTGATTAAGTGGCTTCTACCCAACCTCGGGCAGCAAGTGGTGAGCATGTAGTGATCTGGACGGAGTGTAAAAGCCTGATTGTGGAGGGATTATGTGCTCTGGTTCCAGCCAGCTATTATCTGGTGGTTTTATTTATGGTTAGTCAAGTGAGAATGGCAACACAGAGAGCCACCCTGGGTATGACTTTTTGTGGGCAGTGTGGTGTGTCGGACACTGTGTGGGCTCCTCGCCCCGGCTACACCGCAGAAAAACAGCGTGGCAGCAAGCAGCACACAGCATCCACTCCTGCAAACCATGCCCTCCACACCTGCCAGGGAAATCCCTAAACTGTGGGTTTCCAGTGCTTGTTTATAAGACACCTGCCAGGTGTGCTTTTAAAAAAGAGTATAAAAAAATGATCCATTATGCGTCTATGGTAGAAAAATGGGAAAATAGTGAAGAATGGGAAATAAAGTAATAGTCACTGACAGGCCCCTCTCCCTCCTGCAAGGAACCACAGCTAACGTTTTGGCGTGTGTCACTTCACGATCTTTTAAATGTATGTACACATGTACACAACACAGGTAGAGTTGTGTGCGTATGTGTATTTATAGGAATGGGATTGCTCCACACAAAGTTTATAAGCCGAATTCTTCACATACTATCTCATGACTATCTCCCAACTTAGGAAGCCTTTGAGGCTCCATGTCTCTTTATAAGGGGCGCTCCCCACAACATTAGGGATCATGTCCCTGCAGAGTGGTCCAAAGAGGCCTGGCCCCCGCATCTGCCCTTTGGGTGGAGTGTGAATTCAGGGAGCTTCTGTGGGCTGTGGGAGTGCCACGCCACCCATGCTAGAAATCAACTTCTGCAGGCATCGAATGAGCACCAGGGTTCTGGTGGCCGCTTCCTAAAAGTGGACTGGAATAGTGATTGCAGCCCAACACCTCAGCCTGAAGGCACTCAGGGGCCGCCTATGCACATATGCAGCCCAAATAAGGCATCCAGCCCTGAGCAGAGGATGGACCACAGAGCCTGTGAGCCTGGGGAATGCTTCCTTGTCACTTCTCTGGCAAGGAACCCAGTCTTCTTACCTCTGACCTACCACAGACCCGCAGCTCATTCCCTCTGCAGGAAACCACCTCCAGCCTGTGGACCTAAGACCTGAGCTCAGCTTACCAGCAGGCTCTGTATTCCTTTGCTCTTTTTTTTTTTTAAATGAAGTATAGTTGATTTACAATATTATGTTAGTTTCAGATGTACAGCATAGTCAGTATCTTTGCAGATTATACTCTGTTATGGATTATTGCAAGATGATAATGAGTTTGTTTCTCTGTGCTGTAAATAGATCCCTGTAATTCACAGCAGCCCGTGCCTTCTACTCTCCTGCCCCACTCTGTACCTCGCACTTTCCCTCTCCCCAAACCTGTTTGTTTTCTAGACCTGTCACACTGTTTCTGTTCAGCATATACATTCATGGGTATTATTTTTAGATTCCATATGTAGTGACGTCATACAGTATTTGTCTTCCTCTGTCTGACTTATTTCACTAAGCATAATATGCTTTAGATCCGTCTCATTGCTGTACATGGCAGAATTTTATTCTTCTCAAGGCTGAGTAATAGTCCATTACATGTAAATGTCGCATCTTCTTATCCATTCTTCTGTTCATAGACCTTTAAGTTGCTTCCATGTCTTGGCTGTTGCAAGCAGTGCTGCGGTGAACACTAAGTTGCATGTATCTTTATGAATTTAAGTTTTCATCCTTTCCAGATATATGCCCAGGAGTGGGATTGCCGGATCACATGGTAACTCTGTTTTTAGTTTTTTAAGGAACCTTCATACTGTCCTCCATGATGACCATACCAAATTACATTCTCACCAGTAGTATAGGAAGGTTCCTGTTTCTCCACATCCTTGCCAGCACTTGTTATCTGTAGAGTTCTTGATGTGAATTCCTCAGAGAGAGCTTTGTGTTGTGTCAAACCAGTGAGTCTTGGTGCCTTGCTTCTGACATGACCTAATCCTTGAGGTTGGGGAGAAAAGGGGTCTGGATGTCATTTCAAAGTGAAATTAATATAATTAACCATATGTATGAACCAGCTATAACTAAAGATTTCAAAAGTTGTCCGTAGCAGGTAGGCAGGTAGGGGTGGGCTAGTTCTGAGATGTGGGGTGTTTCTGTGATTCCTGGCAGAGGTTCCTCTAGCCTCCTGGGGGCTGGGCGGGGCTCTGCCTCTCACCCCACAGCTCAGCCCCACAGCGGGTGATTGTGTTCCCTGGGGCCACCTTACTGTTGGTGACAACTGATGCTCTGCAGAACCCACTGAGGCCTGAGGAAAGAATACATTGAGGGGACTTCCCTGATGGTCCAGTGGTTAAGACCTTGCCTTCCAGTGCAGAGGGTGTGGGTTCGATCCCTGGTCAGGGAGCTAAGATCCCACATGCCTCTCGGCCAAAAAACCAAAATATAAAACAGAAGCGGTATTTAGCAAATTTTAGAAAGACTTTAAAAATGGTCCACATCTAAAAAGTCTTAAAGAAGGACAGTGATGCTTGTGGGCCCCCAGTGGCCTTGCGGCCATGGATTGTGCCCACTGCCTGCCTCTCTTGCTGCCCAAAGGCCCTTTTCATTCTCTGCACAGGAGCATCTCTGTAGCTTCTGCCAGCAGGGCCCTCAGGGCTGGAGTGTGTGTCCAGCTGGCCTGGTTGGGGTCCCATGTCCCTGGTGGCTGGGCATGGGTACCATGACTGTAACCCCTCTACAGCCTTGTGGTTGGAATGCAGGGGAGGGTCATCTAAAGATGATGACCCTTCCTCAGAAGTGGGCAGGTGAAAAGGGAGAGGGACTCAAGCCTTCCCATGCAGTTTTATTTTTCAGCTCTGAGACAAAAGCTATCCACACATTGATCTCTCCTGGGTCCCTTTCATCCTCTGACCACCTCTGCTCACTTGCTCTTGTCTACACCGGTCCCCAGGCCCAAAGCTTCCTGCCTCCCTGTCTACCCAGATCCTGCCTGGTTGGTATCTGAGGGCTCATCTCGTCAGGCAGCTCTCCCCAGCTCCTCCAGCCTCTGCCTGTGTCTCTGTCCCCCACACCACCTGCGTGCTCCTCTTGAGTCTGTCTTCTCTCCACGGCCCTTCCAGGGAGAGTGGAACCTGTTCTAGCTGCGCCTCTTCATTTCCATCGGCAGCTTTAACCCATCTCACTCTGGGGACTGGCATCCACCTTCCCCAACGGCCATCTCTTAATGTTTATCTCACTTGACCTTTCAGAAGTTAAAGTTTTCAACGAAAAGTTGACCCTCATTTCTGCCTTAAAACTCTCACTTCTCTGGGTTTTTATGACACCAAGCTCTCCTGTTTCTCTCCACTTTAGATATTCCTAACTTAGTCTTTTTAATTTGTTAAAAATTTTTTTGGAGTATAGTTGATTTACAATAAGTTAGTTTCTGCTGTACAGCAGTATGATTCATTTACACACACACACACACACACACACACACACACACACACACACACATATATTTCCTCTTTTTAAGAGTCTTTTCTCATACAAGTTATCCCAGAATATTGAGTAGAGTTCCCTGTGCTATACAGTAGAAATAAGTTAGTTTCTGCTGTACAGCAGTATGATTCATTTACACACACACACACACACACACACACACACACACACACACACACATATATTTCCTCTTTTTAAGAGTCTTTTCTCATACAAGTTATCCCAGAATATTGAGTAGAGTTCCCTGTGCTATACAGTAGGTCCTTCTTGGTTACCTGTCTTATATTTAGTAGTGAGTATATAGTCATCCCAAGCTCCTCATTTAGCCCTCTCCACCAGAATGTTCCCCTTTTGGTATCAGGTAAGTTTGTGTTTGATATCTGTAAGTCTGTTTCTGTTTTGTAAATAAGTTCATTCATATTATTAAGAAAAACTAGATGCCACTTATGAGTGATCTCATATGACAAAGTCTTCTTTTAAAAAAAAAAACACTCCTCTCTGACAGCTTTCCTGCTATCTGTCTCTCACCACTTCATCGTTCACCATTTTCATGATTTGACAAACCAGTTACATGCCCTTGACCCCCACACTTTACCTCACCTGCCTCCTCTGAGCTTCAGACATGTGCATCCTGCTATCCATGTGATGGCTCTGCTTGGGTGTCTCATGACAGGTTAGTGTAATAAGATCGAGCTGCTAAAGGCAACCAACTGATTCACATGCGAATCTCAGAATTAAGATGGCCCCAAATGAGCACATTTCCCTCAGGAATTCGACTCTTTTCCACGCTTCCCTGTCTGAGGAATGGTGTTTGCATGTCTGTAGGCGCGCGCGAGCAGAAGCTGGGCTTGTCACCGCCCTCTCCGTGCTCCCCAGGTCCGTCCCCACATCCCAGCTCTGCCCTGGATCACCTCTTTCCCTCTGTCACCACCATCCTCTTGCTAAGCTTTAACTCACCTGCTTCCTTCTGAGTCTCCCTTCCCACCCAGCAACCAGCGTCATCCCTCTGCTCCAGGACTTTGCCAGGGGAGTTACTGCTCTCAGAATAAAATCCCCAAATCCAAACCGTGTCCTGTTCAGCCCTGATGAGATGCCAGCCTCCTCTTCCAGCTTGGTTTCCACGCCAGCTCCTGCCGACACGCCCAGTCTCCCTGCCAATCTCTCTGTTCCCTCAGCCTCCGAGCTCCTGTGGCCCTAGCCCCTCTCACGGCCCCTCCTGTGGCTCCTCAGTCTGGAACTTTCTTTCCTCACTCTCCACTCTCCACCTGCTTCTCTCGGTCACCGTTTTGGTCACTGCTAAGACAGGCCATCCCTTTCCCCAAACTAAACTGGGACCACGCCTGATCTCTGTCACAGAACTTGTCCTTTCCTACCCAGCGCTCCATGACTGCTTTTATTCTGCTTTTCTGTTATTCCTTTATTATGTATTACTTGTGTGTCCCACTAAATGGTCCACTTCACGAAGGTAGGGAACCAGTCTTGTTCTTCACCATTTGCCCAGGAACACGGTGTCTGCGCCACAAAAAAGTACTGAATGAAAGGACAAATAAATAAATACAGCTAGGTTTTAATATCTCCCAGGAGCAGAGTGGGGGAATATTCTTTTCACCCTCTGCCAAACATTTAATAAGTACTTATTGACCTCAATACTGTATTATGGGGAAAAAAAAAAAAAAAGAACAGTAACAACAACAAGGAAAAGAATGACAGCATTTGAAGTCAGTGTGATTGAAGGAAAGTCATGGGCTGTAATATAACTAGCCTCAGCAAATGAGGGACAGGGTTATAGCCACAGGATCTCATAGTTTGTGAAATAGCGATGTGCTTAATAATGTAAGTTTGTTTTGCTTGGAAATAGCAGATGAATTGGATGCACATCTGGATATTTGGCATCGTGCAGACGAAAACATCTGGATGATTGGCCAAATGCTTCAGCTAAACTAATGTGTTTCAGAGCTGTGTAAACAGTCAGAGAATGACTCTGAAATTATGTTTTTTGGGAGGTGGCCACGTGAATAAGTGGAGGAGGAGAGTTCTTGTTCCAGAAGGACGATGGACTCAGAGACTTGAAATCCCTCCTATCCCAAGCACACAGCGAGCTCAGGGTGCACGTGACCCTTGGAAGCTGCACGGCCAAGGCCATGGGTCTTTGAAACAAGGAGGAGACTGAAAAGCAGAGCCATGCGAGCCCACGAGCTGACCCGGGAGTCTGCGTTTGCTCCCAGTAAACCTTGGCGGCGTGGGCTTGAAACCCAGTTGAGGACAGGAGACAAAGTCTTGGAATCCTGAGAAGTCTTAAGTCAGGACATCTGAAGAGCTGAACTCTCAGTGGAAAGGGGGATTAGAAGAAATCTGGCTCTTGGCACAGGGAGGAGACGAGGAAGCTGGCTTAGCTCGAGTGGAAGGAAACAGTCTCCCTAGAGAAAAATGAAGCCCTGGGCTTGCCCTTGGGCTTTGGGTCCAAAACATGTCTTTACTCCACTCAGAAAGCATGCAAATATCTCTGCAAGGCTCAGGAAAACTCCAAGTAGAGAAACAAACTTAACAATCTGTCCCAGAGTGAACACCCCTGGAATGTCTGCCCTCCTGAATCACCCAGCAGTGATTCTCCAACAACACTGGCTTCACTGTGCCTTCTCAGTAAATGAGCCTCATTAAAGATGAGCTCATGAGTTTAAAAAATTAGGAAACATACAATGAAATAATTTGCTGTGAGCAAGAGTCAGCAGACACAACAAACAGCAAGATTCCAGTCCCTTGAACTTGAGCTAATAAAGGTACAAGCAGAGAGAGGGAGGAAATTATGCTAAAAATGCTTAAAAATATAATAGAAGGAATCAAGTCCTGGAGGGAAGATCAAGACACTGTAAATAAAGACGGAAAGTTTGCAAAATAATGAATAGGCCTTCTAGAAATGTGAAATATATTGTTTTGTTTTTTTTTTTAAAGAAAGATTTATTTGGCTGCATCAGGTCTTAGTTACGTGGGATCTTCAGTTTCCACTGCAGCATGCAGACTCTTGGTTGCGGCTTGTGAGATCCAGTTCCCTGACCAGGAATCAAACCCCAGTCCCCTGCATTAGGAGCATGAGTCTTAGCCCCTGGACCACCAGGCAAGTCCCTGACATATACTCACTGAACAAAAATCTCAGTGGTTATACTGAATTAGCTTACTGGAGGAGAGAATTGTTGAACAAAAGAAACAGCACAGAGAGATAAAATGGAAAACATGAAAGGGAATTCAAATAATGAAAACGTGCAATACAAAGCTAATAAAAGTTCCAGAGGGAGCTAAGAGAGAAAGAATTAGAGGAAATACTTGAGGAGAAAATAGATGATAATTCTGAACTGATTAAAGCTGTGAACCCTCAATGGAAGAATTCCAGGAAACCCCAAACTGGCTTACCCCACACCTAGATACTTCTTGTATGAACATTAAATACTAAATAAAGGGAGAAAACCTGCAAAACAAAGAGAGATAAGAGATCACATACAAAGTAACAGTGGTTAGAATGACAGCAGATTTTTCAATACCAACAACAGAGATCAGAAGAGAATAGAATGGTATCTTAGAGTTATAATCAGGAGTGAGGGAAGGGGGCCACCCTGGTGGTCCAGGGTTAAGACTCCATGCCCACCCCGTGCAGGGGGCCTGAGTTCAATCAGGGAACTACATCTCACGTGCTGCAACTAAAAGTTTGCATGTCACAACCAGAGATTCCATGTGCTGCAACTAAGACCCAGTGCAGTCAAATAAATAAATATATATTTTGTTAAGTGAGGGAAAAAATGACTGTTTTAGCTAAAAGCAGTGTAAAGAATGATCAGAAAATGTGTCTATGAAGGAAATAGGTGGAAGGAGGGACAAGCATTAGCTGTGTAAAAGAACAATAATGAAGATTCACATGTTCCAGTGACTAGAATGGACATCTTTGGAGGCCACTAGTCTGCCTACCATAGTGTGCTTGGTACTTTTACTTTCAGCCATCCTAGCAGGCATGTCACTGGTGATATCTTCTTGTGGTTTTAATTTGCTTTTCCTTACTGACTAATCATGTTGAGCATATTTTCATTTGTTTATTTGCCATTTACATATTTCTTTTGTAAAGAGTCTGGTCAGATTTTCTTATTTTTATTGACTTATTTTTATTAGTCAGTTTTAAGTGTTTTTTATGAACTTGAGTTCAGAACAAATATATGTTTTATAAACGTTTTTCCCAGTCTGTGGCTTGGCTTTAAATTTTTGAATACTGTCTTTGAAAGACAAAAGTCTTAAGTTTTGATGAAGTCCAATTTTTCAAGTATTTCTTTAGTGGTTCTGCTTAATTTAGCCTACCTAAAAGGTCTTAGTTTAACTCAAAGTCATAAGCATTTTGCCTTATGTTTTCTTCTAGAAGTTTTGTAGTTTTGAGTCTACTTAGGTCTGTGATCCACTGAAGTTAATTTTTGTATGAGGCATAAGATAAGAGTTGAATTTCATGTTCTTGCATATGAATATCCAGTTATTACAGCACAATTTGTTGAAAAGACTGTCTTTTCCCATTGAATAATCTTCATATTTTGTCTTGCTTGATCATATGTGTGGGGTCTGTTTTTGGAGTCCCTGTTCATTTCATTGTCAGTATCACACTATCTTATTTTATTAGTATGTCTCTAAATCAGATGATATAATTCCTCCAACTTGTTCTTTATCAAAATTGTTGTGGCTACTTCAGATCCTTTGCATGTCCACATAACTATTCAAATCAGCTTATAAATTTCTACCAAAAATGTCTTCTGAAATTTTATTGGCATTTCCTTGAAATCACAGATTAAGTCCAAGAGAACTAACAGCTTAACAATATTGAGTCTTCTGATCCATGAACATGATATATCTCTCCATTTTCTTAGGTCATCTTTCATTTCTCTTGGCAGTATTTTGTTAATTTTAGGTGCATTGGTCTTGAATTATTTTTTGACTGTTAAATATCCCCATAATACGTAATTTGATGTCATTATAAATGGTATTGTTTTTCAGTTTCAGTTTCCAACTGTTTCAATATTTTATGCTGAAGAAGGAAATGGCAACCCACTCCAGTATTCTTGCCTGGAAAATCCCATGGACAGAGGAGCCTCGGAGGCTACTGTCCATGGGATTGTGAAGAGTCGGACACGACTGAGCGACTTCACTTCATTTTATTTCTGGCAGCTTTTTTGTATATTCTTTATGTCTTTCTCCAGCGGTGATCATATTGTCTCTGTGCATTTTATTTCTTTTTGTTGCTTTGGCTAGGTATTCCAATATACCAATGGATATATCCCATTCAATATTCCAGTACTGAATGGAAATAGTAAGAGTGGACACTGTTGTCTTGTTCTTAGTCTTAGGATAAAACACTCACTCTTTCACCATCATAGGCAATATTAGCTGGTTTTCATGTGTCCTTGATCAGGTAGATAAAGTCTGTGTAAAATGGGTATTACTTCTTCCTTTAAAATGTAGTAAATGTAGTAGACTTCACTACTTGGAGTTTTATTTGTGAGAAGAATTACAACTACAAGTTTATTTAAAAACTAACAAATGCTGGGCTATTCTGGTTATCTTAGTTTTTTAGTGGGCTTTGGAAGTTTATATATTCCCAGGAATTTGACTATTTAAGTTGTCTAATATATTGACATAGAGTTATTCATAATATTTCTTTATGAAAATGACCATCTTTTGACTTAATTGATTTTCTTAATTGTTTAAAAATTTTTACTTTTATTTCTTCTATTTCATTGATGTCTGCTCTTTTGCTGTTTCTTTCCTTTGCTTTCATTGGGTTTTATTTGCTCTTGTTTTTGCTTTCTTAAGGTAGATGCTTAATTGATTTGAAACTTTTCTTTCTTAAGGTAAGCATTTAATACTACGAATTTCCTCTAATCACTGCTTTGACTGTATCTCATAAGTTTTGTTATGGTATGTTTTCATTTTCATTAAATTCAAAATACTTTTTTTTTTGACTTGTGTTCTTTAGAAGCAAGTTTTAAAAATTTTGAGTATTTGATAACTTTCTAAATATATTTCTATAATTGATTTTTAGTTGTGTGAATTGCATTACATTCAGATAAAGTACTTTGCATGATTCCAGTCCTAAATTTATTGAGACTTATGGCTCAGAATTTGGTTTATCTTGGAAAATGTTCTGTGTACCTTTTAAAATGATGTGTAATCTTACTATTGTTGAGTGAAGTAACAGATCAATTAAATAAAGTTGGTCAATAGTGTTATCAAGTATTCTAGATAATTACTGATTTTCTGTTTGTTCTAATGATTACTGGGAAAGGAGTGTTGAAATTTCCAAATATAATTGTGTACTTATCTATTTTTCCTTTCACGGATACTAATTTTTGCTTCATATAAAGAGGTCATGGTGAATTGACCTCTTTATTATTATGAGATGTCCTTCTTTAATCTCATGTAATCTCTGATAACAGGGCAAAATGAAGCAGAACAAAGACTAACTGAATTCTGCCAAGAGAATGCACTAGTCATAGCAAATATTCTTTTTCAATAACCCAAGAGACAACTTTACACATGGACATCACCAAATGGTCAATACTGAAATCAAATTGATTACATTCTTTGTAGCTGAAGATGGAGAAACTGTATATAGTCAGCAAAAACAAGACCTGGAGCTGACTGTGGCTCAGATCATCAGCTTCTAATAGCAAAATTCAGGCTTAAACTAAAGAAAACTGGGAAAAACAACAGGCCAGCCAAGTCTGATTTAAATCCCTTTTGAATTCACAGTAGAGGTAACAAATAGATTCAAAGGACTAGCTCTCGTTAACAGTGTGCCTGAAGATCTATGGACTATGGACAGAGATCTGTAATATTGTACAGGAGGTGGTGAACGAAACCATCCCAAAGAAAAAGAAAAGCAAGAAGGCAAAGTGGTTAGCTGAGGGGCTTTACAAATAGAAGAAGAATAAAGAGAAGTACAAAGCAAGAGAGAGAGGGAAAGATATATCCAATTAAACGCAGAGTTCCAAAGAATATCTAGGAGAGACAAGAAGACCTTCTTCAATGAACAGTGCTTAATAACAGAAGCAAACAAAAGAGGAAAGAGTAGAGATCTCTTCAGGAAAATTGGAAGCATCAAGGGAGCATTCTGCCCAAAGATGGGCACAATAGAGGATAAAAATGGTGGAGACCTGGTAGACACTGAGGAGATCAAGATGAGATAGAAAGAATATATGGAAGAACTGTATAAAAAAGATACTAATAAACCAGACTGCTATGATGGTGTGGTTAGTCACCCAGAGCCAGACATTCTGGAATGCAAAGTCAGGTGGGCTTTAAGAAGCACTACTGTTAAGGTTAGTGGATGTGATGAAATTCCAGAAGAACTATTCAGATCTCTAAAGGATGATGCCATCAAGGTTTTGCATTCNTGCTATGATGGTGTGGTTAGTCACCCAGAGCCAGACATTCTGGAATGCAAAGTCAGGTGGGCTTTAAGAAGCACTACTGTTAAGGTTAGTGGATGTGATGAAATTCCAGAAGAACTATTCAGATCTCTAAAGGATGATGCCATCAAGGTTTTGCATTCATTACATCAGCAAATCTGGAAGACCTAGTAGTGACCACAGGACTGGTAAAGGTCAATTCTTTACCTCATTTCCCAAGAAGGGTAGTATCAAAGATCGTGCTAACCATTGGAGAGTCTCTCTCATCTCCCATGCTAGTAAGGTCATGCTTAAAATCTTGCATGCTAGTCTTCAGCATTATGCAAACCAAGAGCTTCCAGATGTCCAAGTTGGGTTTAGAAAAGAAAGAGGAACTAGAAATCAAATTTCCAGCATTTGCTAGATTATAGAGAAAGCAAGGGAATTTCAGAAAAACATTATCTCTGTTTCATCGACTCCATTAAAGCCTTTGATTATGTGGATCGTGACAAACTGTGGAAAGCCTTTGGATGGGAATAACAGACCATCTTACTTGTCTCCTGAGAAACATGTGTGCAGATCAAGAAGCAACAGTTAGAACCTTGTGTGAAACAACTGATTGGTTTAAGATCAAGAAAGGAGTAAGACAGGGCTGTCTGCTGAAACCCTGTTTGTTTAACCTACATGCTGAGCACATCATGAGAAATGCCAGGCTAGATGAGTTACAAGCTAGAATCAAGATAGGTGGGAGAAACATCAACAACCTCAGATATGTGGATAATACCACTCTAATGGCAGAAAGTGAAGAGGAACTAAAGAACCTCTTGATGAGGGTGAAAGAGGAGAGTGATGTCTCCTGAGAAACATGTGTGCAGATCAAGAAGCAACAGTTAGAACCTTGTGTGAAACAACTGATTGGTTTAAGATCAAGAAAGGAGTAAGACAGGGCTGTCTGCTGAAACCCTGTTTGTTTAACCTACATGCTGAGCACATCATGAGAAATGCCAGGCTAGATGAGTTACAAGCTAGAATCAAGATAGGTGGGAGAAACATCAACAACCTCAGATATGTGGATAATACCACTCTAATGGCAGAAAGTGAAGAGGAACTAAAGAACCTCTTGATGAGGGTGAAAGAGGAGAGTGAAAGAGCCAGCTTAAGACTAAATATTTTTTAAAAAATGAAGATATGGCATTCGGCCCCATTACTGCATGGCAAAAAGGGGAAAAGGCAGAAGTAGTGACAGATTTCCTTTTCTTGGGCTCCAGAATCACTGTGGACAGTGACTGCAGCCGTGAAATCAGAAGGCAATTGCTTCTTAGCAGGAAAGTGACTGACAAACCTAGACAGTGTGTTGAAAAGCAGAGACATTACTCTGCTGACAAAGGTCCATATAGTCAAGGCTATGGTCTTTCCAGTGGTCATGTGTGGTTGTGAGAACTGCACCATAAAGAAGGCAGAATGCCACAGAATTGATGCCTTCAAATTGTGGTGCTAGAGGATTCCTCAAAGTCCCTTGGACAGCAAGGAGATCAAACCAGTCAGTTGTACAAGAGATCAATCCTGAATATTCATTGGAAGGACTGATGCTGAAGCTCCAGTATTTTGGTGATCTGATATGAGCAGACAACTCATCAGAAAAATCCCTAATGCTGGGAAAGATGGAGGGCAGAAGGAGAAGAGGGTGTTAGAGGATGAGATGGCTGGAGGGCATCACTGATGCAATGGACATGAACTTGGGCAAGCTCTGGGAGATGGTGAGGGACAGGAAGACCTGGCATGCTGCAGTCTATGGGGTTGCAAGGAGTTGGATGGGACTGAGTGACTGAAGAACAGTAACGATCTCTGATAGTACTTCTTTTTCTGAAATCTGCTGTTTTATAATAGTATAGCTACTCCAGCTTACTTCTGACTTCTGTTTGCATGGAGTATATTTCCCATCCTTTTAATCTATCTGTGTCTTTAAACATGAGTGGGTTTCTAGTGGACGACATGTAGTAGTTGGGTACTTGCTTCCCCCTTGTCCCCAGTATGACAGTCTCTGCCTTTTAATTGTGGTGTTTGAACAGGTACATTTAATATATTTTATTATGTCATTGGATTTAGATCTGTCATCTTACTGCTGCTTTTCTGTTCATTTCATCTTTTCTATGTTTCTTTTTTCGCCTTATCTGCCTTCTTTTGGATTAGGCATTTAAATGATTGCATTTTTCTCCACTCTTGGCTTGTTATACATGCCTCTTTATTTGTGTGGTTGACCTAGGGTTTAAAATGTACATTGTTAACTTATAACTGTCTATGTTCAAATAATACTAAATCACTTCATTTCTGGTGTAGAGCATTTACAACAATAGTGAGGTGTCCCTTGTCCTCCTTTATGCTATTGTTGTTCTTAATTGTCCTACATGTGTCATAAACCACATACTATACTATACTGTTATACTACTGTGGGCGAGAATCCCTTGGAAGAAATGGAGTAGCCATCATAGTCAACAAAAGAGTCTGAAATGCAGTACTTGGATGCAATCTCAAAAATGACAGAATGACCTCTATTCATTTCCAAGGCAAACCATTCAGTATCACAGTAATCCAAGTCTATGTCCTGCCTAGTAATACTGAAGAAGCTGAAGTTGAACAGTTCTGTGAAGACCTACAAGGCCTTCTAGAACTAACACACAAAAAAGATGTCCTTTTCATTATAGAGGATTGGAATGCAAAAGTAGGAAGTCAAGAAATACCTGGAGAAACAGGCAAATTTGGCCTTGGAGTACAGAATGAAGCGGGGCAAAAGCTGATAGAGTTTTGCCAAGAGAACGCACTGGTCATAGCAACACCCTCTTCCAACACAAGAGAAGACTACACATGGACNTGCAAAAGTAGGAAGTCAAGAAATACCTGGAGAAACAGGCAAATTTGGCCTTGGAGTACAGAATGAAGCGGGGCAAAAGCTGATAGAGTTTTGCCAAGAGAACGCACTGGTCATAGCAACACCCTCTTCCAACACAAGAGAAGACTACACATGGACATCACCAGAGGGTCAATACCAAAATCAAATTGATTGTATTCTTTGCAGCCAAAGATTGAGAAGTTCTATACAGTCAACAAAAACAAGACCAGGAGCTGACTGTGGCTCAGACCATGAATTTCTTAATGCCAAATTCAGACTTGAAGAAAGTAGGGAAAACCACTAGACCATTCAGCTATGACCTAAATCAAATCCCATACAGTTATACAGTAGAAGTGACGAATAGATTCAAAGGATTATCTCTGATAGACAGAGTGCCTGAAGAACTCTGGATGGAGGTTTGTGACATTGTATAGGAGACAGGGATCAAGACCATCCCAAAGAAAAAGAAATGCAAAAAGGCAAAATGTTAGCGACCCCATGGACTGCAGCCCAACAGGCCACTCCGTCCATTGGATTTTCCAGGCAAGAGTACTGGGGTGGGGTGCCATTGCCTTCCCCCGAAGTGATGGCATTCTGTAGATATTTTGTAGGTAGGAACTGCAGGATTTGCTATCAGATTGTATGGGGGAGGAGCGTGAGAGAAAGAGAAAGCAAGGACTCCAAGATTTTAGCCTGAGCTACTGTTAAGTACTGAGTTGCTGTTTACTAAGACAGAAAGACTGATGGAGGAGCTAGTTGTGCTGTAAAAATAAGGAAGTTCATTTTGGACCTGTTAAGAGTGAGGTTGTTTGTTGCAGAGCCCAGCAGTGAGGCCAGGTAAGAACCACAGGATTGGAGATCTACCAAACATAGCCAATATTCAATTCACGTATCTCTCAGTTTATTGCACCTAATTAGTACACAATAGAGGTTAGTCAGAGTAGGGAAAATAGAAAAGAGGAGGGAGTAAGGAACCACTCTGGGGAGAAGTCCAGGGAGAAAGTGGCTCTGCGGGAGCAGGAGTCTTGGGCTATACGACAGCTTGAGAACGCCTCTGGAAACAAGCCTCTGAAAAGTGGTCCTCCAGGAAGGAGCCTCCAAGTCCCTCGTCACAGTGGTCCCATGTTAAGGGTAAGAGTTACTTCAGGACAGCATGGGGTGGTGATCTACTTTTTCATTTTTTCTTTATTTTTATTTTCTGTCTTTTTTTTTAATTGAAATATTGAAAGTCGCTCAGTTGTGTCTCTTTGTGACCCCATGGATTATTAATTATCCAAGCTAGAATACTGGAATGGGTAGCCTTTCCCTTCTCCAGGGGATCTTCCCAACCTGGGGATGGAACCCAGGTCTCGCACGTTGCAGGTGGATTCTTTACCAGCTGAACCACAAGTGAAGCCCAAGAATACTGGAGTGGGTAGCCTATCTCTTCTCCAGCAGATCTTCCCATCCCAGGAATTGAACCATGATCTCCTTCACCACAGGCAGATTCTTTACCAACTGAGCTATCAGGGAAGACTTGAAACGGAAGTATAGTTGAGTTATAATATTGTGTGGTTTCAGGCATACAGCAAAGTGATTCTGTTAGTTATATATATTTTTCATATTATTTTCCATTATAGGTTATTACAAGATATTGAATACAGTTCATTGTGTTATATAATTGCTTGTTGCTTATCTATTTTATGTATAGTATTTTGTGCCTCTTAATCCCGTACTCCTAATTTATCTCTCTTCCCTTTTTCATTCTGTAAGCATAAGTTTTTTCTCTGTATCTGTGAGTCTCTTTTTGTATTGTTATATTTTCACTAGTTTCCTTTTCTACATTCCACATACAAGTGATATCATAGAGCATTTGTCTTTGTCTGATTTAGCTCACTAAGCAAGTCCATCCATGTTGTTGCAGATGTTAGAATTTCCTTCTTTTTTTATGACTGAGTAGTACTGTATTGTATATACGTACCACATCTTCATTTTCCATTCCTCTGTTGATGGACATGTAGGTAGCTTCCATGTGATGGCTATTGTAAATGCTGCTGAGAAGGAAAGTTAAAATTTTGCTAACTATAAACAATAGGCCCTTATCTCATGGAATGAGGCCTTTAGGCTCACTCAGGCAGCAAACTCTTATCTCAGGCCTCCAGGCCGACCCCCTCAGGGATCCCCTAGAGAGGCTGTTTGATTTTCCCTCAGGGACTTTCCAGGAGAGTGTTTTTCCGAGAATTAGCTAACCATTGAAATGTGGTAATGAGGTCTAACATTTCGATCAGCTGTTTCAACCTGATAAGCATACGAACCTATCCACGTAAAGGTCAAACCCTGCCCACCAATCGGGCGCTCCCCACCCTACCTGCACCTGTTTGTAACTCATATGCTTAAATACTGCTCTGTAACCACTGTTCAGCGTTCGTTCCTCCTCGGAGGTGACTGAACCCCCGCGTGCCGGCTTAATAAATCCTCTTGCTGTTTGCATCGAATCCGAGTCTTGGTGGTCTTGGGAGCGACGGGTCCCAGGAAAAGGCCGTGAGGTCTAACACTGCAATGAACATTGGGGTGCATGTATCTTTTCAAATTGTGGTTTTCTCTGGATATATACCCAGGAGTGGAATCGCTGTGTTAAATGGTAGTTTTATTTTTAGCTTTTTAAGGAACCTCCTTACTATTCTCCATGGTGACTGCACTAATTTACATTCCCACCAACAGTATAGAAGGGTTCCCTTTTCTCCACACCCTCTCTAGCATTTATTAATGATATTTATAGACTTTCTGATGATGGCCATTCCACCAGATGATAACTCATTTACATTTCTCTAATAATTAGTGATGCTGAATATCTTTTCATGTGCCTGTTGGCCATTAGTATTCTTTGGAGAAATGTCTACCTAGATCTTCCCATGTTTTGATTGAGGTGTTTGCTTTTTTGGTATTAAATTGTATGAGCTGTTTGTATATTTTGTATATTAACCTCTTGTCAATCTCAGCATTTGCAAGTATTTCTCAGGGGAGAGGGTCTTGGCTTTTACCAATTCCTCCTATTCCAGGGCATTGTCCAACAAAGTTATTATCTAAAGTAGTACTCTTGTTTATCACTTTAAGACACTCAGAGTTCTACAGTGAATATTTCAAAACTACTGTGGAAGTTCACATTGGCCACTGTGACTATTCTGAACTACTTAGGGTCATTTAAATAATACGAATTTCACATAGATGAATAGGAATCATAACACAAATCACATTATAACAAAGGCACATACTGGACCTTCAAGAAGAGATGTCTAGTAGGCAATTGATTATATATGACTGGAGTAGAGGGGTGAGATCTGGTCTTGGGAGTCATATTATGGAGTCATCATTCAAGATGGCATTTAAGATATGAGAGCAAATGAGACCACTCCAGGGGTCAAGATGGATAGAAAAGAGACTCAAAGCCTGAGCCCGTGCATTCCAAATGAAGGGGAATCAGGAACTAGGAAGAGGTCCTAAAACAGTGCAGTTAGTTGCAGCTGTTTGAATGTTGCAGCCTGGAAATGAACAAAAGAGTGTATGTCTAGAATCTTGGTCACTCTACCTGATGCACTAACAAAGACTCGAATGGAAGGGAAATAAGTAAAGGAAATAATTCTTTGTATTTAAAACACTAGAATCACAGATTTTTTGAAAGCTAAGGTACCTTAGGGATCATCTAGTTTAACTCTTTCAGTGTGCACGGGTGGAAACTGAGGTAAGGGTCACAGGGCTGTTAGATATCCGGCTAGAACTACTACCTGATGCACTAACAAAGACTCGAATGGAAGGGAAATAAGTAAAGGAAATAATTCTTTGTATTTAAAACACTAGAATCACAGATTTTTTGAAAGCTAAGGTACCTTAGGGATCATCTAGTTTAACTCTTTCAGTGTGCACGGGTGGAAACTGAGGTAAGGGTCACAGGGCTGTTAGATATCCGGCTAGAACTCAAGCTGAAGTTGCTTGGGAACTGTCCAAGTCCCTGAGGAAACTAGGGCACTGTGGATGACAATATTCCAAAAGATGCAAACTTTGAGAGGCACCAAATCGATTTCCTCTCAGTGTCAAGAGTTGAGGTAAAGAAAAGAATTATGATATCAGAGAGGAATATTGCCAGTTAGTGTTTCCATTTCTTTTTTATAAATCTGTTTCTAGTCAAATAAAAAGACATATGTTTTGCTCTCTGGATATCACATATGTTAAGACAGGCTTAATTGTTAGAAAAGGTCAGAATCTGCATTTCAGTGCTACAGTGAGCTACTATTTCCCTCAGAAACTTCATAATCACTGATGTTCTGATGTTGAGTGTTTTCTAGGTCACAAGATCATGTGTCATTGTATGCTAATAAATTACCCATCGGTGAATGACAGTGTCAATTTAAGCTTGTTCTTTTTTTTAGTGTGAAAAATAAAAATAAGCATTAACTTTCAGTCCTCTACTCACACCAAATTGCCAGCCTGTGGTAGAAGGAAACTTATTCAATAAGTCACCTTTCTCCCTTACATTTGAAACCCTATAATAATCCATTTGTTTGGTGTATATTTGGGCTTATTTTTAAGATTTTTATCATATCCCATTAATTTGCTGGTCTAGTCTTACTACAGTAACACAGTTTTTCTTACCATATCCTTGGAAAGCATTTTAATATTTGGTACAACTAGTCACCTCTCATTTCTTTTCTTGTTCAAAATGGTTTTGGAAATTTCCTCATGATTATTTCATAGATTAATTCTAAATAAACTTTGGAGTTATATATTCAAGTTTCAAAGTGAAATATTATATTACTATATTTTGGACACTATATTGAGTATTTAGATTAATTGATTTTTTAAATCTATTTACACATTCTTATACAAGAATGCATGCATGCTAAATAGCTTCAGTCGTGTCTGACTCTGCAACCCATAGACTACCATGGGGTCGGGCTCATGGCGACAGGCTCTTCCATCCATGGGATTCTCTGAGCAAGAATACTGAAGTGGGTTGCCATGCCTTCCTCCAGGGGATCTTCCCGAACCAGGGATTGAACCCATGTCTCCTGCATTGGCAGATGAGTTCTTTACCACTAGTGCCACCTGGGAAGCCCCCTGTACAAGAATATGTATGACTTTTTCATTTACCAAAGTTGTCTTTTACGGTTATCAGTAGAGTTTTATAACTTTTTTTTCTCATATAGGCCTTGTACATATCTTGTTAACCAGGTCAAGGAATTTAACCTTTACTACTACTATTGCAGGTCAGGAAGCAACAGTTAGAACTGGACATGGAACAACAGACTGGTTCCAAATAGGAAAAGGAGTACGTCAAGGCTGTATATTGTCACCCTGCTTATTTAACTTCTATGCAGAGTACATCATGAGAAACGCTGGGCTGGAAGAAGCACAAGCTCGAATCAAGATTGCTGGGAGAAATATCAATAACCTCAGATATGCAGATGACACCATCCTTATGGCAGAAAGTGAAGAGGAACTAAAAAGCCTCTTGATGAAAGTGAAAGAGGAGAGTGAAAAAGTTGGCTTAAAGCTCAACATTCAGAAAAAGAAGATCATGGCATCTGGTCCCATCACTTCACGGCAAATAGATGGGGAAACAGTGTCAGACTTTATTTTGGGGGGCTCTAAAATCACTGCAGATAGTGACTGCAGCCATGAAATTGAAAGACGCTTACTCCTTGGAAGAAAAGTTACGACCAACCTAGATAGCATATTGAAAAGCAGAGACATTACTTTGCCCATAAAGGTCCGTCTAGTCAAGGCTATGGTTTTTCCAGTGGTCATGTATGGATGTGAGAGTCAAACTGTGAAGAAAGCTGAGAGGGAAACAGTGGAAACAGTGCCAAACTTTATTTTTGGGGGCCCCAGAATCACTGCAGATGGTGACTGCAGCCATGAAATTAAAAGATGCTTACTCCTTGGAAGAAAAGTTATGACCAACCTAGATAGCATATTAAAAAGCAAAGACATTACTTTGCCAACAAAGGTCCGTCTAGTCAAGGCTATGGTTTTTCCTGTGGACATGTATGGATGTGAGAGTTGGACTGTGAAGAAAGCTGAGCTCTGAAGAATTGATGCTTTTGAACTGTGGTGTTTGAGAAGACTCTTGAGAGTCCCTAGGATTGCAAGGAGATCCAACCAGTCCATTCTGAAGGAGATGAGCCCTGGGATTTCTTTGGAAGGAATGATGCTAAAGCTGAAACTCCAGTACTTTGGCATGCAAAGACTCGACTCATTGGAAAAGACTCTGATGCTGGGAGGGATTGGGGGCAGGAGGAGAAGGGGATGACAGAGGATGAGATGGCTGGATGGCATCATTGGCTCAATGGACGTGAGTCTGAGTGAACTCTGGGAGTTGGTGATGGACAGGGAGGCCTGGCGTGCTCTGATTCATGGGATCGCAAAGAGTCAGACACAACTGAGCAACTGAACTGAACTGAAATGCAATTATAGACAGCATTTTTAATAGCAACAAAAATAGCAATAGGATATACTATAAAATAATGTCTTTATTCAAAAATTACAAAGTGTGTCAAAAGACATCAAAATAAGTGGAGAGATATCATCATGATGGAAAGGCTCAATGTTGTAAAGATTGTATTTCTTCTCTGTTAATTTATAAACGCAATGCAGTTCTACTCTTGACTGATAAATGTCTAAGCTGATTCTAAAATAATTATGATAGAGTAGAAAAGGCCATGAATAGTAAAGGTAGGTTTGTGGGAGACTAATGGCTGGGTGGGGTGGGGGACTGTTGTAGATACCAAGATTATTATGAAGCTGTGATGAAGACAGTAGAGTTGCTGAAAGTTGGATGAACAGGCCTGTGGGACCGATTATCAGTTCAGAAAATGACTCTGTATTTGGTAACTTGGCATTTGACAGGGGTCTCATTACGCTTACACAGGGAAGACATGGACTATACAATAAACAGTGATGGGACAGTTGGCTCTCTCTAGCGAGGAGTCAGACACAACTGAGCGACTGCACTTTCACTCTTCACTTTCATGCATTGGAGAAGGAAATGGCAACCCACTCCAGTATTCTTGCCTGGAGAATCCCAGGGATGGGGGAGCGGATGGGGGAGCCTCGTGGGCTGTCGTCTATGGGGTCACCCAGAGTCGGACACGACTGAAGTGACCTAGCTGTAGCAGTAGAGAAAAAGAAAAGTATGTTTTTATGTTACTTCAGTTACAAGTTATAGACTCATGTTATGAAAAACTGTAAAACTTTAAGAAGGAAACATACCAGCATACTTTTATGACATCAGGGTAGGGGAATCATTCTTAGGATAACAAAAAACACAAATGACAAAGGACAGGCTTGGTCATTTGGCTAGATTAGTGTTAATCATGCATCATAAAGAGACCATAGTAAAAAAAGACAAGCCACAGAGACAGATAACATATCTGCAATCTCTGTAAGTGACAAAGGATGAATCTGCCCTGTATAAAGGAATCATGTAAATGAGTACAGTTATTCATTTACAGAAAAATGAGCAAAAGACATGAACAGATCATTCCAGAAAGGGTTCTAAAGTGGTCAGTGTGGAGATCTCAGCCATACTAATAATCCAGGAAAAATATAAAAATGGCAACCAATTATCAGAAAGGCAAAGATTAGAAGTCTGATAAGAACTGGCAAGGATGTGGGGGATGTGGGGAAATGGGAACCCCAGTAGCTTGCTGGTGGGAGTATACATTGATACAGTCCCAGTAGACGGTGGGTACTCCGTGTGCTTGAAGATGTGCACATGCTTTAACTTGGCAGTTCTTTTTTTTCTGGATGCACTGTGCAACATGTAGGATCTTAGTTTCCAGCAAGGGATTCAACCTGTGCCCCCTGCATTGGGAGCACAATCTTAACCACTGGACCTCCAGCAAAGCCCCACACTTGGTCGTTTTTAAAGGAGCATGTGCAAGGCTGTGTGTGGCAGTCAGCTCTCTGTGTAGCAGAGCCATTTCACCAGGGATAGTACCATGCTGTGTTTAACATGAAACATGTGATCTAAATTACCAACCATGCCCCCTATCCCCAGATACACACTTCTTATCCCCTGTTTTCCTTAAATGATCTGTTTAGCATTTACCACTGTCTTAGTGTATTTTCATATATGCAATATTTCATATAGATCAGCATATGTATTTTACTTTTTTATTGTTCATCTCATGAGAATAGGGGTTTTATCTTTGTCTCCTTTCCTCAATTCTGCTACCCCAGTACCCCAAAAGTTGCCTGGTTTATTGTAGACACCCTATAACTATTTGTAGCAAAAATAAATAAGTGAAATTGCAAAAACATGATACTAAGTGAAAAAAGAAAGATGCGAAAGGGTGTGGATGCCATGCATATAAATTTGAAATGGTAGTGCAAAGCTTGTGGCTACCTAATGGATATGCCGTTATATGCCTCTTCACTTCAAGGTAGTGTCAGGGGAAGTTTGAGGTGGGATTTTAGTCCTATCTATAACATTGTATTTTTTAGACAATTCAGTTGATCTGATATAAATTTGGCAAAATGGTAATTTAACATTTGTTATCTCTGGCGTTTGAAACATTTTATAATTCGTTTAAAGTAAAAAGTGAAAGTGTTAGTCACTCAGTTGTGTCCTACTCTTTGTGACCCTATGGACTATAGCCCACCAGGCACCTCTGTCCATGGGGACTCTCCAGGCAAGAATACTGCAGTGGGTTACCATGCCCTCCCCCAGAGGATCTTCCTGACCCAGGGATCAAACCTGGGTCTCCTACACTGCAGGCAGATTCTTTATCATCTGAGCCACCAGGAAAGCCAGTCTGTTAAATTTGCAGGTAAATAAAGAAGAGATAGGCTGTCAGGTTATGTCCTTATATGAGGTCTGTTCCTGGAGTTCTGATGCCAAGGCCTCTGTAGTAGATGGAATCCTTCGCGTTAATCTCACTCTCATGAAGGTCACTGTTGCTGCCCTAGGCCATCAAGCACAGGTGTTCCTGGTTCTCTTCATGTTGTAAGATCTAATTCCACCATGTCTTATTTAATCAGGGCTCTCTTTTCCTAGGAGAGGGCATCAAGTGCCAGAAATGAGCCCTTGCCTGCATTCAGCCCCGGCAACCTGTCCCCTCCCTGGGGGCAGGAGCAGATACAGTCTCCTCGTTGATCAGATAATGGGTGTCTGCCAGTGAAACCAACTCCAGGGCTGGAGCAGACACAGACGTTTATTAACACAGATAACTTTTATTGTGTTAAGAGCAAGCACTTAAAAGGCAGACTCTAGAGAGTAAAGGGATTAAGTCATCTTGAAACATTGTTCTGTCATGGGGGCTAGTGAATATCATCTCGGTCATCTGATTCTGATCCACTCGAGTTGGTGGCGTGGCAGTCAATGGAGGTGACGGAAAGTGCTCATGGGCAGTTTCCAAGGAAAGGCACCCTTGGTGGGCATCAGAAATCACCTCCCTACAGGACAGTTCAGTGACCAGAATGTCCACTACTCTGATTCCAGAGGAAGGTGACTTGTGAGGTACCATGATTTTTTTTTTTTTTTACTATTAAAAATACAAATGTTGATGTACTTTCCTTCCTTGATCAGTTTCTATCAATAAGGGTCAACTACCTTACGTGGGGTGTCTACCATCTTTAGTGGTGGTTATTATGATCCTCACTAAACAGAAAGGCATGAAGCTCCAGGGAGGTTAAATAATGCTGGTCATGGGGCCTCCCTGGTAGCTCAGCTGGTAAAGAATCCACCTGCAATGCAGGAGACTCTGGTTCGATTCCTGGGTCAGGAAGATCCACTGGAGAAGGGATCGGCTACCCGCTCCAGTATTCTTGGGCTTTTCTGGTGGTTCAGATGGTAAAGAATCCACCTGCAGTGCTGAAGACCTGGGTTTAATCCCTGGGTTGGGAAGATCCTCTGGAGGAGGGCATGACAACCCACTCCAGTATTCTTGCCTGGAGAATCCTTTGTTCATGGGGTCTCAAAGAGAAGGGCATGACTGAGCGACTAAGCACAGTAAAGGGGCAGGGACGGTACTCCAGGTGCCAGAACTCTCTCTTCCCACTGCTTCTGCCCCTCCCCCCACTCCCTTCCCCTCCCATCTCTTTCCTCCCCTTTTCCTCCTTCCCTCCCTCCCCGCTACTCTCTCTGTCTCTCTCACACACGCACATTCTCGACTCTGATGACCAAGCGTCTTTGGCTCACATCCTGAATATGAAACTGTGTGTGAGGGGTGGTTGCACATATACTGAACTGAACTAATACTGTGTAACCCTGGTATTCCCGCGATCATTTCTCTTTCCCAAGATTCCTAATCGGGGCTTTTTCCTGTCCATCTTTTCTTGTCTCACTGCTTCCTAGTTTAGTTTCAGAAAGTCTTGTTAATATTCCTGCCTGGTGGTCTTTCATGTCTTCAGGAGCCAAACGTGCTCATTGTAAATCCCTCCTGAGATTGCTTCTGTTACACGTATTTCCAGAGAGGAGGTTTCTCTGTTGATTATTGTTTGTGGGAGCCCTTTCTTGGGGCTGTGTTTCCAGCGTCCGTTAGATCTTTTGTTTGCAGGGTTGCCTGGACCGGGAATTGTTTCTGATTTCTTGATTTTTCTCCCTGGTTTTGCAGTCACCTCTCCCTGCCCACTCCCCAGCCCCCCGAGAGGGCCAGTGTCCCTGGCCCAGGTTTCTGGGTCCTCAGTGGTAGGAACCCAGGTGAGGCCCTCTCTGATCCTAACTCAGCTATGAGGGTGCTTTTTTTTGATACTAGCCACTCTTTCCCTTTCTGCCTCACTCCCAGGAGCTGGCTCTGGTTTCTTTCCAGGAAAGGGAAGCTTTCAACCCACTTCTCTCCAGGATTGAGCTTGACTTCCTCTACCTGGAGCCCCCCAGGCCTGTGACATCAGCATGCCCTACTGTGTGTCTGTTCAATTTCTTGTCCTTGGATATGTTTCTTTTGGTTCTAAATGCGACCCTGTCTTTTTTATGTAAAGAAAAGTTCATCTCTGAGTGCCCCACTTGGAGGACAGAGGACTCAAAGGGTAAACACACACTATCGCTTTGACCTGCAGCCCCCAAGCTGCTATTAATTTTTTTTATTCTTTGAACAGGCATGGATGTTTTGCTTAACTGTTTTTCTTGCCTCCTCTTATTTTTATTTCACCTAAAAGAAGAATGCAGAACATTCTCCACTCCCTGTGGAAAGACTCAGTTTCTGAGGGTATTGCAGGACGGTCCGGATTTTTTTTTTTTCAGATTTTTACATTCAGCTGTAATGGGTGGAGCCTGTCCCATTCCTGTATTAAGAGGACTAAAAATTGGAGGAAGGGAGGGAGGGGATGAAAGCTGCATTCCACGCCTTATCTTTAGCATTTACAAGAACTCTATAAATGTATTCAAAACCCCTCAAGCAGGAAGAGAGTAGTAAAACCCATGTGTTCATAGGAAATTCCGGGGCTATTTGTCCTCAGTGGGTTTTGGAAAGAACCAAGAGGTAAACAGCCAGCAGGGAGGTGGCCTGGGGGCCCAGAGAGGCCCACTGCAGCTTTCCCCCTCCCCGGGGCCACCATGCCAGGCCCCACCCCCGGCTCCAGCTTCTCCTGGGTCCCTGTGGATGCACAGTGACATTGGGGAGCCAGGATGGGTTGGTGGCTGGCTCCAGGCCTGACACCTGCATCCATGTGTCTGGGTTTTAAAAGGTCTCAGGAGTGAAAAGTTGGAGAGACTGTCTTCCTGCTTGACTGCCCTCCACTTTCCACAATCAGACAAGAGATCAGTCTGCCGTCCAGGGTAGCAAGCAGCATGGCGTTCGAGATTGAGAGCGAAGACGGAGGAATCAGGTTAGCATCGCAGTGCAGTCACTCACTGAGCTGTGACGCAGGCTCCCCGGTCTCCCTGGACCTCAGGCCCCTTAGCTGGTGGTAAAATGGGACCTGGCGCCTGTGAAGATTAAAGAAAGGAATGCATAGTAAGCACTTAGCACAAGGTAAATGACTCTGATTTGCATTATTTTATCGTCTGGGCTCATAAAGGCATGGCAGGCAAATCAGAAAGCCAACATTTTTGTTCTGGGGCCAAGTTCCAAGCACTAAGCTCTTCCTCCTGCGGTCCCCACCCCAGCCCCAACCAGGATGCCCTATCAAATTAATCTTGTAATTCTAATCGCATGTCTCTGTCTCTTAAGGTTTGTTGGGTCTTGATTTCTGCCCCCGGTCTGTCTGAAACTCTGTTGTTTCCATAAAAGTCAGTTAAAGAGCACATCTCCTCAGGGACTCGATGCCTGCTGAGGAGGCAGCAGAGAGGGCCCTGAGCCGGGGTGAACCGAAATCTCACCACCCTCCGGCAGCCCACTAAGAAAAGACAGTAGTCAAAGAGACCAGCAGTGATCACTTGGATCTGTTGTTGGTCCCGTGTTGCTGGGTCTGCCTGCTCACCGCCTCCACCCTTCAGGAGTGATATGGAAAACGAGAAATTGGTGTTCTTCTTGCAAGTTGCAGTGGGCTGTGTGCCACCGTTTGCAGTGTGAACCACAATTGTGGAGAGTCACAAAACTGCCTCTGAAGTGACTCCTGCCGTAGTAGAAGCATGGGCAAGAACATATGTGCCTATTTGCAGGCACATTTTAGCTGCACTTTTTGTGCTCCAGGAATGTAAATATGATTAATCTTCAAAATGGGTTTAATTTTATTTTAATCCGTGGTGTTTTTTCCTATTAACTAATCATTACTGCTCTGCGTCGTCTGCTTTTTGAATCAAGCTACTTTCCCTCGTCAAACCTGACATTTTTGATTTGCTTTTTAAAAATATTTATTTACTTATTTAGCTGTGCCAGTTCTTAGTTGTGGCATGCAGGATCTAGTTCACTGACCAGGGATTGAACCCTTGGCGTTGAGGGTGTGGAGTCTTAGCCACTGGACCACCAGGGAAGTCCCAAACCTAACATTTTAGAATTAATTTTTTCACAGATTGGTGCAAATTCTCTAATGATTTTCTGACTGCTCTGAGGGCCCCAGAGGTCCAAGGACTAGGGCGAGGGGGAAGGGGCAGAAGGTGGGGAACAGCCAGGGTTAGCAGGGGCTGCCCTACTTGGTTGTAATCCAATCAGCTCAGGTTTTACATAACTTATTGGACTTCTAGCTTCAATGGCACCCCACTCCAGTACTCTTGCCTGGAAAATCCCATGGATGGAGGAGCCTGGTGGGCTGCAGTCCATGGGATGGTGAAGAGTTGGACACGACTGAGCGACTTCACTTTCACTTTTCACTTTCATGCATTGGAGAAAGAAACGGCAACCCACTCCAGTGTTCTTGCCTGGAGAATCCCAGGGATGGGGGAGCCTGATGGGCTGCCGTCTGTTGGGTCGCACAGAGTCGGATGTGACTGAAGTGACTTAGCAGCAGCAGCAGCAGCAGCAGCAGCAGCAGCAGCAGCTTCCCTTGTAGCTCAGTTGGTAAAGAATCTGCCTGCAGTGCAGGAAACCAGGGTTTGATTCCTGGATAGGGAAGAGCCTCTGGAGAAGGAGATGGTAACCCACTCCAATATTCTTGCCTGAAGAATCCCAGGAACGGAGGAGCCTGGCAAGCTACAGTCCATGGGGTTGCAAGAGTCAGACATGACTCAGCAACTAAACCACTACACCATGGGACATGTGTCTAAGATTTTGCTTAGAGGAAGAATTCTACTGTTGCAAAACAGCTATTCCAATGTATTTTGTGTTTCACACCTAATGGATTGTTAATATATGAGTGTGATTAAAAGAATGTAACTATAGAGACTTCCCTGCCAGTCCAGTGGTTAAGACTCTGTGCTTTCATTGCAGAGGACCCAGGTTTGATCTCTGGTTGGGGAACTAAGATGCCACAGGCTGAGTGGCATGGCCAAAAATTAAAAAAAAAAATTAAATAAATGAAGTTTAAAAAAAAGAGTGTAACTAGTTACCAACCGGAACTCATACCTGATCTTAGTGGTTTCTCTTTGCAGTTGTCACATTGACACTATAAACATAGTCCTGTGATATTGTAATTTCTCAAAACATTTTGACATTTTAAAATAATTGATTCCAGGGCTAATTTGTATATTCTTTTGGCTATTTTTACTAGACACTACAGGATGATACCTTTGAAAGACATCTTTGGTGGATATATTCTGCTTATTGACATTGTAGCCCCACAGCTGGGTTAGGGGATTTGTACAGTGTGGGTCCCTTAAAGAGGTGAATGTCCCTAATCATTGTCCCCAGAACCTGGCACAGTGGCAGGTAAAGAATGGATGTTAGTTAAAAATAAAGCTTTTTCAAGGCTAATTATGTACATGTTTATAGAAATATGGATTCCTAAAAGGCTGATTTTATAAATGGCAAACTAGGTTTGATAACTTACATTTTTCTTATATCTTTGTTCTTTGTCTTGGATTTTCAGATGACCCAGAGACACTGAGTGACTCACGCATAGGCACACAGCAAGCATGTGGTAGAGTGAGGACCAAACCCTGAGCTGTAGGCTCCTGGCTCAGTGCTCCCTGCCTCCCACCTTATTGCCCATGACCCAGGCCTGTTCATGGACATCTCACCTGTGCATTCACCCATTCGCCCTGAGCTTGGTTTAATAATCTGCTATTGCTGTCTTGAAATTTTTAATAATTTTCAGAAAAGGGACCCCACATTTTCATTTTCCTCTGGAAACCACAAATTATATGTGCTGCTTTGCTGGGACCTTGGGTGTGATTCAAGGATTAGTCATGTTTCCTTGGAGAACTGTGTTCCAGCTCTACAACTTCCTATGCTCTATCTTGAGGATCAAAGACAGAAGTTGATAGCAAAGCAGCGTCACCCAGGACTCTGTCTCTCCTTGGCCTAGACTTCTGCTTGGTGCTTCATGCATGGCAGCTGCTTACCAGGCGGTGTGTTCCAGGCCAGCTCTTCCTGGGACTCCTCCCTGTGCTGGATGGTGGCCTGGAGCAAACGCCAGCAATGCCACCAGAGTCGACCAGCGTCAGAGTAGCTGGTTGAAAAGTAAAAAATCCTCTCTTTAGGTGTAAGCACTGGCTCTTTGGTATATTGCCAAGAGTTTAGCTATTGTTTCTGTTTATTTATTTTCTTACTGACACAAATGATTTTTCAGTGAATTGCCTGAAATGAACAGTTAGTTTTTTTTAAAATTTTTGTTGTTTTTTAATATTTTTTTATTTGGTTGCACTTAGTTGTGGTATGCAGCCATGGGATTAGTTGTAATACCTTGTCTTTCATTTAAAGTTTTATTTATTTTCATCTTTCCCTTTTTTCTTAGTCTAGCTAAATAGTTGTTAATTTTCTTATTTCAAAAAAAATCCAGTATGTTTTATTTTTGTTTTTTCCTTTCCTTTTTAAAAATTTTTCTCTGCTATTTATTATTTCCATCCTTCTGCTAACTTTGGTCTTTGTTCTTCTTTTTCTAGTTCCCTGAGATGTAAAAGTTAGATTGTTTGAGATCTATTTTCTTAATGTAAACATTTATCTCTCTTGGAGCTGAAGCTCCAATACTTTGGCCATCTGATGTGTAGAGCCGACTCATTGGAAAAGACCCTGATGCTGGGGAAGATTGAGGGCAGGAGGAAAAGTGGGTAACAGGATGAGATGGTTGGATGCTGTCTCTGACTCGGTGGACATGAGTTTAAACTCCAGGAGATATAGTGAAGGACGGGAACTCCTGGTGTGCTGCAGTCCATGGGCTCTAAAGAGCAGAATATGACTTAGAGTCTGAACGACAACAGCAATCTGTATAACTTTCCTTTTGGAACTGCTTTTGCTGCTTCCCATGGTTTTTGTATGTTGTTTTCCATTTCTTTCAAGATAATTTTTATTTCTTTTTTAACTTCTCTGTTCAGAAGCATGCTGTCTGCTTTCCATATTTGTGAATTTTCCAGTTTTCTATTCTTGATTTCTACTTTTCTATTGATTTCTACATTGTGGTTAGAAAAGACACCTGACACGATTTCAAACTTCTTAAATGTGTTAAGGTGTGTTTGTGGCTCAACATATGATCTGTTCTGGAGAATTCTGTGAGCACTTGAAAAGAATGTGTATTTCGCTGCTGTTGGATAAAATGTACTATTTATGTCTGTTAGTTCCATTTCATTTAAAGTGTAGTTCAAGTCCAATGTTTCTTTACTGATTTTCTGTTTGGACCATCTATGCATTGTTGAAGTGAAATATTTAAGTTCCCTTCTATTATTTTATTGCTTTCTATTTATCCTTCTGGTTTATTAATATTTGTTTTACATATTCAGGTAGTTCAATGTTGACAGCATATACTTTTATAGTTGTTTTATCCTGTTATTGAACTGACCTCTTTTTCATTATATAGTGACCTTCTTTGTCTCTTGTGATAATTTTTCACTTAAAGTCTATTTTGTCTTGATAGTACGTTTGTCTGCTCTGTTTTGGTTACCACTTGGATGGAACATCTCTTTCCACACCTTCACTTTGACCCCGTGTATATATTTAAAGCTAAAGTGAGCCTCTTGTAAACAGCATCAAGTTAAATTGTATTTCTTAATCTGTTTTTTGTATTTAATTGTGTCTTTTCATCCACTCTGTATCTTCTGATTGGAAAATGTAATCCATTTATATTTAAAGTAACTGTTAATAGGTAAGGACTTACTATTGCCATTTTGTTATTTTTGATTGCTTTGTAGTTCCCTTGTTGGTTTTCTCTTTGTGATTACCATGAGACTTACGTAAGACTTCCTCTGTTTATTATAGTCCATTTTGTGCTGGTAACAACTTTAACCACATGCAGAAACTCTACATTTTACCTTTCCTTCTCCACATTTTATGTTTGATGCTGCAGAGTACATTTTTAATATTGTATACCCATTAGCAAATTATTATAGCTATAGTTTTTAAAAATGCTTTGTCTTTTAACTTTTATACTAGAGTTAAAAATGATGTATATACCACCATTACAGTACTAGAGTATATTCTTACCTTTACAGTGAATTTTATATGTTCATGTGTTTCCATGTTGTTGGTTAGCGGCCTTTCATTTTTACCAGAAGAACTCCTTTTACCATTTCTTATAAGGTAAGTCTGCTGGTGATGGACTTCAGCTTTTTAATTAAAATAATTTATTTTAAAATCTGGGAAAGTCTTTTATCTTTTTTTAATTTCTGAAAGACAATTTTGCTGGATATAGTAACTGTGGTTGGTATTTTTAAAATTTTCTTAAAAAAGTTTTCTTATTGGCGTATAGTTGATTTAGAGTGTCGTACAAGTTTCAGGCACACAGCACAGCCACTGAGTTATATGTATACATATGAAAGTGAAAAACGGAAAATGTCGGTCATTCAGCCATGTCCAGTTCTCTGTGACCCCACTGACTATTGCCTGCCAGGTTTCTCTGTCCATGGAATTCTCCAGTAAAGAATATGGGAGTGGGTAGCCATTCCCTTCTTCAGGGGATCTTCCTGACCCAGGGATCAAACCTGGGATTCCTGAATTGCAGGCAGACTCTTTACTGTCTGAGCCACCAGGGAAGCCCTACATATAGATACATCCTCTCTCTTTGAGATTCTTTTCCCAGAGAGGCCATTCCAGAGTATTTCGTAGAGTTGCCTGCGCTATACAGTAGGTTCCTCCTAGTTATCTGTTTTACATACTGTAGTGTGTATTTCATATATTGTAGTTTTGTATCTGTATTGTTTTTAATCTTCCAGTTTAGTCCCCCCTCCCCCTTTACCCCTTGGTAGCCATTAGTTTGTTCTCTACATCTGTAACTCTATTTCTGTTTTGTAGATAAGTTCATTTTTACCTTTTTTTTAGACTCCACATATAAGCAATATCATATGTTTGTCTCTGTCTAAATTACTCGGTATGACAGTCTCTAGGTCTGTCCATGTTGCTGCAAATGGCATTATTTCATTCTTTTTTATGGCCAAGTAATATTTCACTGTATATATGTATACCACGTCTTTAACCGTTACTCTGTGAATGGACGTTCAGGTTGCTTCCATGTCGTGGCTGTTGTAAATAGTGCTTCATTGAACACTGGGGTGTATGTATCTTTTCAAATTATGGTTTTCTCTAGATATCTGCCCAAGAGTGGGATTGCTGGATCATTTGGGAGTCCTATTTTTAGTTTTTTAAGGAACATCTATGCTGTTTTCCATAGTGGCAATACCAGTTTACCTTGCCACTAACTGTAGGAGAATTCCTTTTCCCAAACCCTCTTCAGCATTTATTGTTTGTAGATTTTTTTGATGGTGGCCATTCTGAATGCTGTGAGGTGATACTACATTGTAGTTTTGATTTGCATTTCTCTGACAGGGATGTCAGCATCTTTTCATGTACTTCTTAGCCATTTGTATGTCTTCTTTGGAGAAATATCTATTTCGATTTTCTCCTCATTTTTTGATTTTTTTTTTTTTAATATAGAGCTGCATGAACTGTTTGTGTATTTTGGAGATTAATCCCCTGTCAGTTGCTTAACTTGCAAATAGTTTCTCCCATTCCAAGGGTTGTCTTTTTGTTTATTTATGGTTTTCTTCGCTATGCAAAAGCTTTTAAGCTTAATTAGATCCCATTTGTTTTTATTTTCATTTTTGTTTTTACTTTAGGAGGTGGGTCTAGAAAGATCATGCTTCAATTTATGTCAAAGAGTGTTCTGGCTATGTTTTCCTACATTTAGCTCTTTAATCCATTTTGAGTTTATTTTTATGTATGATGTTAGGAAATGTTCTAATCTCATTCTTGTACACGTGGCTGTCCATTTCCCCCAGCACCACTTTTTGAAATCTTTTATTTATTTGTTTTTGGCTGTGCTGGGTCTTCTTCATTCCTGTGTGTGGGCTTTCTGCAGTTGTGGCGAGTTGGGGCTACTCTAGTTGCAGTCCGTGGGCTTCTCATTGCAGTGAATTCTCTTGTGACAGAGTATAGGCTCTGTTGCCCCAAGGCATGTGGAATCTTCCTGGACCAGGAATGGAACCTGTGTCCCCTGCATTGGCAGGTAGATTCTTAACCACTGGACTGCCAGGGAAGTCCCTAGTGATGCAGGTGTTTTGTTTTTTTTTTTAATGTTTTGAATGTATTTTCTCACTCTCTCCTGGCTTGTAGGATTTTTTATGAGAAATCCACTGCTAGCCTTATAGGAGTTTCCTTGTACGTGACAAGTCACTTTTCTCTTGCTTCTTTCAAAATCCTCTCTTTGTCTTTAACTTATGAGAATTTGATTATAATATGTTTTGGTGATGGTCTCTATGTTTTTAGTCTATTTGGAGTTCTTTGGGATTCATGGATTTGGATGTTCATCTACCTCTCCAGATTTGGGAAATTGGCTCTCATTATTTTTTAAAATAAACTTCCTGACCCTTTCTGTGTTCCTTCTGGGACTTTAATAGTATATTGGTTTGCTGATGTTGTCCTATAATTCTTTTATGCGTTTTTTCTTTTTATTTCTCTGACTTGGTAATTTCAGCTGACTTATCTTTGAGCTGCTGGTTCTTTCTTCTGCTTGTTTGATGTTGGAGTTCTCTTTTGAATTTTTCAGTTCAGTCATTGTATTCTTCAGCTCCAAAAATTGTTTAGTTTTTTAAAAAATTGTTTCTCTTTGTTAAAGTTAATATTTTGTTCATGTATTGGTTTCCTGATTTTGTTTAGTTGTTAATCTGTTCCTCTTATAGCTCACTGAGCTCCTTTAGGATGATTATTTTGAGTTCCTTGTCAGGCAGTTCATAGATTTCTCATACTTTATGATCAGTTACTAGTGCTTTATTTTCTTTCTTTGGTGGTACTATGTTTCTCTGATTATTCATGACACTTATTGCCTTGTGTTGACTTCTGTGTATTTGAAAAAGCAGTCATTCCTCCCAGGCTTTACAGACTGGCTTAGGCAGGGAAAACTCTTCACAAGTCAGTCTGTCCAGAGATTCTGGGCAGGTCAGCTGATGCGTTTTATAGGCTGGCTTGCTCCTGGAGTCCTCAAAGTGCTGGTATTTTGCCAGGTCACTGGCAGGTAGGCTTGGCACTGGATCCATTGGGGCCAGCCTGATGCCAGGGTCTGCAGGGGTGTACCTGGAGCCTGAGTGCACCACGGTGGGCCTGGTCTCACAAGTGTGGGGCCTGGATCCTGGGTCTGTGGAGACTGTCTAGTTCTGGGGTCCACAGGGCCAGGCTTGGAGACTGGGTCTCCAGGGGTATACCTAGGGCCTGAGTATTCTGAAGTGGGCCTGGAGACTGGTCCACAGGTGTTGAAATGGATCCTTGGTCCACAGAGGTGACCTGGTGCTGGGGTCCATAGTGTCAGGCTAGGAGACTGAGTCTGCAGGGATGGTCCTGGAACCTGGGTCTGTGGCAGCCAGCCTTCTGCTGGGGTGGTTTTAGAGCCTGAGTCTTCAGGCCAGTTTGGTGTTGGGATGGACCTGGTCTTGAGTCTTTAGGGGCTAGCTTGGCACCAAAGTCCACAGGAGCAGGCATGGAGCCTGAGTTCATATTGATGGACCTGGAGCCTGAGTCTTTGGGACCTGGTGCCTGGGTTCCTAGGGGCAGGCCTGGAGCCTGGGGCCACACAGGCTGACCTAGCACTGGGGCTCACTGGGCCAGGCTTGATGCTGTGGTACACAGCAAAGATGGGTGCTCATTTTACCCTCCTGTCTCTTATACACATCTGGATCTTCCTGACCCAGGGATCAAACNTAGGCCTGGAGCTTGGGGCCACACAGGCTGGCCTAGCACTGGGGCTCACTGGGCCAGGCTTGATGCTGTGGTACACAGCAAAGATGGGTGCTCATTTTACCCTCCTCCTTCCATGCTGCACTGTAAGGGGTTGGAGAGGATGGCGCAGTGCCTTAGTCCATTCAGGCTGCTGTAACAAAATACTAGACTGGGAAGATTATAAACACAGTGTCCTGGAGGCTGCAGACCAAAATCAGGCTGCTGGCCTGATCAGGTCCTGGTGCACTGCAGAGTGCTGGCTTCTTGTGTCCTCACGTGGTGGGAAGAGCAGGGGAGCTCTCCTGGCCCTCATCTCGCAGGTGAGGGCTCCACCTCCCAAAGGTCTCTCAAAGGCCCTACCTTCAATTCCCGTCACAGTGGACAGTAGGTTTCAGCCTATGGATTTTGGGAGAACACAGACATTCAGACCATAGGACGTGGGTGATATGAGGTCTCTCAAAGTCCCTACCTTCTGTTCTTATCACAGTTAACATTAGGTTTCAGTCTATGAATTTTGGGAGAACACAGACATTCAGACTATAGGATATGGGTGATGTGAAACTGTCCTTCTTGCCTTCTTCAATGCATCTTTTCTTGCTTCTGTGTGCACTCAAGTGCTGCAAACTCTCACCTGGATTCCTTAGCCCTTGTGAAGGTATTTCATGTATGGATGGTTGTTCAAAGTGATGTTTTTTGAGGGACAGGTGCTGGAAATAATTCTGCTTCTTTGCTGATATCACTCCTAGTAAATGTATTTTCTTATTTTATGCATTCTTGATACTCTGGCATTTGGGGGTCTTAGACTCTGGGGGAACCTGCCCTTTCTCAGCTAGCCAATTTATAGAGATAACAAAGGGCTTAGCCAGGAGCACATCTTTCCCATGAAGAGCAAACGATCCCAAGTCTATGCCTCCAACCACCTCTTCATCTAACTCTCATGCACCAGTTCAGTATGTTCTGTGTCCTAAACCATCCCAGGGCCAGGTACCAGGCAACTAGAGACCACCCATCTTGCCCAAAGCCCACTGGAACTGTTCAGTCTAGTGAACCCCAAGCTCTTTACCCTACCCTCTTCCTGCAGAAGCCCCAGGACGGGCTCTGACTCCGCTTTTCCCTCACTCCTATCTTCTGCCTCCTGCCCATTCTAAGCATTCCCTGTAGCCCTGCTTGGAGTGGTGTTTTCCTTTCTCTTGGGAAATATATGTCATAAATTCTTTTTTCCATGACATTGGCCTGTCTGTGTCTCCTTCATAAATTAAAATCCTACAGTACATTTCAGAACAGAAGGTGCCTAATAAATACTTGACTGTCACAATGAGTGAAAGACTGAATGGATGAATTAAAACTAATGTCCAGCAATCTTAAGTGGCTCATCCAAAAATCGCCCAGCCGAGCACCAGTTAACAATTGAAACCCTCTGTCTCTCAACTTGTATTTATTGCCACCTTCCTTAGGGACTCAGAGTCCTTGCCATATTGGTGAACACAGAGCTGGCATATCCAAAGAATACACAAGCTGACAAGATACAACTCTGTCACATCATAAATTTGATCTCTGAAACCATTCTTTCAGGCTGTCATAAAATGTGTATTTCCTTCACAACTATGTTTGCTTTTTCAGAATTTAAGTCATTTTTAGGAATGATTCCTATGTTTCTTTTTAAAGCTGTTTAAGATTCTTGTAAGTGTCCTTAAGAATTTTTAATTTTGACGAAGTTCAATTATCACCTTTAATTTGTTGCTTGAAGTTCTGTTGGCATATTTAAGAAACCATCGCCTAGGCCAGGGTCATAAAAGTTTATCCTGCATGTCTTCTTCTGACAGTTTCACATTAAAAATTTTTACATTGGGAAAATAGAACAGGATAGGATAGAATGGAATAGAATAAAATAAGTAAAATTTGTTTCAGGGAGAGGGGAACGAAAGCTTTCATTTTCTTGCAGTAATTTGCCCTGCAGCAAACTGAAGGTTCCAGAACTGTCCCACTGATGAATCTTCTCAAAGGCAGTTATTGCATCTTCCAAATGTTTGAAGGCATTGCTGAGGGACTTCAACTGGAAGGGCTAGGAAACAGGGTCTCCGGAATGTTTTTTCATATCATTTCCGTGCTTTGCCACCTCCCATTGCCAAGGGCAGCTTGAGGGGTGATAGTGAAGGGGAGATGGAAGAAGCAGAGGTCTTACAGACTGAAGACCTTCTCCTGTGGCCTTGCTTCCCCTTGTTGCTGCCTGAGTGCAGGAGGAGGCTCTGCAGGTTAAACCAAGGAATGACTGCAGGCTCTGGGGAAACTGCCATGAGATTATCTGAGTGGTGAAGGATGAGAGCAGGGAAAGGCAATCTAGAAACCAGGGACTGTCTATAGTGTGATGGCTCAGAGAGGAGTCGTCACGCAAGCCAGACGTGGGTTTGGAGTCTGCCTGTACAACCATAAATGTGCTGACTTAGCCTCAGTATGTGCATCTTTAAAATGGGACTTAAAACACCCATCTTCTCCTGTTACTCTTATATGGAATCAATTAAGTGCTCACCAAAAGGAAACTATTGTTGCGTTTCTTGGGCAGGTCTACAGGAAAGTGGTAGTCTCACAGAAAAGGCCTTGGATGTTTGATGCCAATAAAGGGGTGGCGGGCTCAGTGCCAGATTACCGTAAATGCCCAGGCTCTGAGACTTCAGGGTAGAGGAGAGCATTGCAAATTTGGATGCACTTGCAGGGCCACTCCTTCCTGGAGCTGGGAGGCCTTCCAGGGGAGCCCAAAAGATGCTGATCTCATTTCTCTGTTCCCTGTGTGTATCCTGGGACAGAGGTCGGCTGGTCACCAGCTAGCACCACGGTTAATGGGGTGTGCTGTGTTCTAAGAATTGTATAGTCAACAAACCAACCAAACACTTGGCAGACTTTATTGATCACCTGCTGTGTACAATGCACTAGGCTTATAGAGTCTGTTCTTATCCTTCTATATGAACCAAGTGATAAGCTGAACATTCCTGGAAGCAAACGGACTGGAAACTACCTGCTTCTGTCAAGGGTTGAAGTTGTCCAGAGCACTGTGGAAAGGAGTCATTGTTGATCATAAAGTCACTGGCTATTTGGGACTTTCCACTACAGTTTAACCAAAGGTCATTGCAAAGATTCAAGAGGAAAAGGTAGAACAATGTGGTTTTCAAAGCTGTGAGTTTCTGAGAAATAAAAAAGTAACAATACAAGGGTAATTTGTTTTAAGATCTCCTGTTGAATTATCTGTGACATTTAAAAATAATTTTATTTCTTATTTTCATAAATTTTTATTTTTTAAGCTTTAAAAATAGCATATACACTCTTACTATATGTAAAAATTAACTCAAAATGGATCGGAGGCCTAAACTTAAAAGGTAAAACTTTTTCTTTTAGAAGTAAATTTGGGAAAGCTTCATGACACTGGAGTTGGCAGTAATTTTTGGCTGTGATACCAAAACCATAGGTAATAACAACAAAATAGACAAACTGGACTTCCTCAAAATGAAAACTTTTGTGTATCAAGGACATGATAGAGTGAAAAAGCAACCCATGGAATGGAAAAAATATTTGCAAATTATATATCTGATAAGGGATTAATATCTAGATGATATAAAGAACTCCTACCACAGCAACTGGATCTAAAAATGGACTTGAGAAAAAGGACTTGAATAGACATTTCCCCAAAGAAGATGTACAAAGAAGACATACAAAGAACCAATAAGTACGTGAAAAGATGTTCAACGTCACTAGTCATAAGAGAAATGCAAATCAAAGTCGAGACACCGTTTCACATCCAGGCTGTTATTAAAATGCCAGAAGATAGCAAGTGTTGACAAGGGTATGGAGAAACTGGAACTCTTATGCTTTGCTGGTGAAAATGTGAATGTGTGGAAAACAGTTAAGCAATTCCTCAAAAAGCTAAAAATGGGATTGCCATAAGATCTGGACTTCCCAGGTGGCTCAGTGGTTAAGAATCCACCTGCTAAGCAGGAGATGCGGGTTTGACCCCTGGGTCTGGAAGATCCCCCAAAGAAGGAAATGGCAACTGACTCCAGTATTCTTGCCTGGGAAATCATGGACAGAGGAGCCTGGCAGGCTGCAGTCCATGGGTCACCAAAGAGTTGGACATGACTTAGTGACTAAACAAACACACCATACGATCCAGGAATTTCACTCCTAGATAATATACCCAAAAGAACTGAAAGCAGAGACTTGAACACTTATTTACATACCAATGCTTATAGCAACATTATTTACAATAACCAAAATTCAAATGTCCATCAACAGATGAATGGATAAGAAATATGTGGTGTATACATTCAATGGAATGTTATCCAGCCCTAAAATGAAATTTTGACACATGCTGCAACATGAACGAGCTTTAGAGACATTTATACTAGTGATATAAGGCCGACACAAAGAATCAGCTGCTGTAGAAATCTACTAGTATAAGGTATCTATAGTCAAACTCCTAGAGATAGAAAATGAAATGATGGTTTCCAGGGGCTGGGAGCGAGGAGCTGGGGAGTTAGTGGTTAAGGGAGATAGAATTAATGTTTGAGAAGATGAAAAAATTCTGGAGATAATGGCGGTGATGGTTGCACCACAGTGAATGTACTTTACACCGCTGAAATGTACACCTAAAAATTGTTAAAATGATAGATTTTATGCTATGTGTATTTAAACACAAAAATGAAATTCTGATACATGATACAACATAGATGAACCTTGAAAGCATGCTAAATGAAATAATCCATCTACAAAAGGACAGATATTGTGTGATTTCACTTATATGAGACACTGAGAATAGGCAAATTCATAGAGACAGAAAGTAGTATTATCAGTTCAGTTCAGTCACTCAGTTGTGACAGAAATTAAAAGACGCTTACTCCTTGGAAGAAAAGTTATGACCAACCTAGATAGCATATTGAAAAGCAGAGACATTACTTTGCCAACAAAGGTCCATCTAGTCAAGGCTATGGTTTTTCCAGTAGTCATGTATGGATGTGAGAATTTGACTGTGGAGAAAGCTGAGTGCCAAAGAATTGATGCTTTTGAACTGTGGTGTTGGAGAAGACTCTTGAGAGTCCCTTGGATTGCAAGGAGATCCAACCAGTCCATTCTGAAGGAGATCAGCCCTGGGATTTCTTTGGAAGAAATTATGCTGAAGCTGAAACTCCAGTACTTTGGCCACCTCATACGAAGAGTTGACTCACTGGAAAAAACTGATGCTGGGAGCGATTGGGGGCAGGAGGAGAAGGGGATGACAGAGGATGAGATGGCTGGATGGCATCACTGACTCAAGGGATGGAAGTCTGAGTGAACTTCGGGCATTGGTGATGGACAGGGAGGCCTGGCATGCTGCGATTCACGGGGTTGCAAAGAGTCAGACATGACTGAGTAACTGAACTGAACTGAACTGAATATGGTAGTCTAAGAACACTTAGCATTAACTATTTTAGCAACTGTAGGGTTTACATTGAACTGTGTATATATTTGTATGTACATGCTCATTTTCTAGGATTGTTTTGGGTACCTTTTTTTTTTCTTTTTTATTATTATTTACTTTACAATATTGTATTGGTTTTGCCACACATCAACATGAATCCGCCACGGGTGTACATATGTTCCCAATCCCGAACCCGTATCTTTTTTAGTTAGCAACCTAGCTCTCTAAAAATAAGGTGACATTTGCTATGAAATTATAGTTTAGACTTCTTTCAATATACTGTTATTAAAGAGAGTTCCTTTGAAGTTAGAGTGATTCACCCAAAGGAAAAATTTGTACTTAAAAATATTGAGTTATTCAGGGTCAATCCACTAATTCTTACTAATATTTTAAATTCTGGGGATTAAAGGCCCATTCCATCTTCTTTAGTTGTTTTTTTTTTTAACTATTTTATAGATATTTGTGGAGCATACTGACCTTAGTAAATATTTCTTGAATGAATGAATGAGCATATATGTTAGTTCTTTAAAAGGTATGTGAAAATTTAGGCATATAATCAGAGACCTAACAATGTCATAGAGTATAAATGACCTTAAATTCATAAATCATTATTATACATTTTCAAATTTTAGGTGAAAATAGGATTTTTCCCCTAAAGAATCAGAGATATTATGAACATCTGATTATATCTTTTGAAAGATGCTACATTTTGCTTGCATGTGCATGCTTTCCCATTCCTATTTGAAATATTTGGCCGTACAAAGTGGTATTAAAAATAAAAGTGAAGTGACTTTCAGAGACTGTACTTTGCAATCTTGTGATTTTATATTTTAAAATAAAACACATTAAAACATATGAGATAGGATATCAGTAGCTCGGTTGTGGAAAGGGCATTAATGTAATTTTGTGATCATAGTTTTAATAATCATAAGACCATACATGGGGTAGAGTAAATGCAGAGATGGTAATAGTGTATGGTTGAATAGCAGGCTTTCCAATATCAGTCTGCCACCTCCTTTAATAACCTTTCTCCTGGCAAAGCTGTAGTAGAAGGGTGAGTTGACCTTAAATCTCAGTCCTCTGCAGGAGGTAGGGATTATTGCCAGAGGAATCTCCTTGTATCATTAATATAGTCAGTTGATTTGCTCTGACAGGCACTTATGCATATTTCAAAATATTGAAAGGGGTCAATCTCAGCGAAACCAGAATTTACCTAATTGCTCTTGCTAGCTGCCTGTGAGATGTTAGACAGCAACAGTGTAGGACAAAGCAGTATCAAGCTTTCCTAACAAGTTCTACAGCTTAGTGACCCTGCTGACAAATGACCTTTCAACGCTCTACTGTCAAATACCTAAATAAGAACTTTTCCCTCAGCATAAAATGTTAGGATCATTAGGAGTGTGAAACTTTGTGGAAATATCTAATGGGTTTCGAGTTTTCAGCAAGATGAATTACCACTTGTTAACTCTTACCTCCACTCATATCCCATCTCCACTGCTGCCATTGTAATTTTTCTAAAACCATAATGCTCAAGGCAACACCTGTGTACCTACAGCTTTTCCTCCAGAGATTCACTACACATGAAATAGCTTGTTACCTCATAGCTATAAGGTAAAGGTAGCAGAAATAAGTAAACTAAGCCTTTTAAAAACAATACGGTATATTTAAAGTTGCTGAAAGTTGCTCCCCCAAAACATAAACAATCAATGTCATCATTTTAACCATGAAAAGATTATTAATACACAGGTCCCTTTTTGAAACATACAAACAGGACTCATAGTCACCACTGTAATTTGTAGACATGAAAGAGTATTTCAAGCATGAGTTCAGTTCAGTTCAGTCGCTCAGTCGTGTCCGACTCTTTGCGACCCCATGAATCGCAGCACGCCAGGCCTCCCTGTCCATCACCAACTCCCAGAGTTCATAGGCACAATCAAAATTTCACTCATTTCTTCTAGTTGTGGGAGGAGTCAATTGAGTTCATGAAGTTAGGATTACAGAATAGTCTCATAATTGGATTCATTAGTTCCATAACAAGAATGCAAATTGCCTTAACAATCTTTTATAACAGACCTCTTTAGACTCAGTAGAATAGCTCTGTTGTTTTTAAATGGTTGCTTCTAAGGCTATGTATCTTTTAATTTATATTAACATTTTTCTTATACTATAATTAATACAATTCAATTTGTTTACCATATTTTCCTTTTCATGAACCTATTCTGGTAGTGTGAAAGGCTTTTGCTTAAATGAATTCTCTTGACTATTTCCACAGTAACACATGCTCTTTAAAAATTCTTTCTGCTGCTTATTATTAAAATGTTATTTGTTTTCTCTAAGAAATGGATACATTTGGCAAAGAGAAAAATAATATATTGTAAAGTAGTTAGGAAAAGGAAATGTGTCAACTTCATATTTTGGAGTTTTTCTTATTTCTATTGCATTTATCAACTGTAAGTATAGGTCCATATTTAAAATTTACAATAAAATGCTGCCATTTGCTCTGGGAGATGATCTGGTGATATATGTATCTATACATATAGATCTATCTACATATATATTTATATACACACACACATACATATACATCAGTTCAGTTCAGTCGCTCAGTCGTGTCCGACTCTTTGCAATCCCATGAATCGCAGCACGCCAGGCCTTCACTCAGATTGATGTCCATCAAGTCAGTGATGCCATCCAGCCATCTTATCCTCTGGACTTTACTCAGATTCACATCCATTGAGTCAGTGATGCCATCCAGCCATCTCATCCTCTGTCATCCCCTTCTCCTCCTGCCCCCAATCCCTCCCAGCATCAGAGTCTTTTCCAATGAGTCAACTCTTCTCATGAGGTGGCCAAAGCACTGGAGTTTCAGCTTTAGCATCATTCCTTCCAAAGAAATTCCAGGGCTGATCTTCAGAATGGACTGGTTGGATCTCCTTGCAGTCCAAGGAACTCTCAAGAGTCTTCTCCAATACCACAGTTCAAAAGCATCAGTTCTTTGTCGCTCAGCCTTCTTCACAGTCCAGCCCTCATATCCATATATGACTACTGGAAAAACCATAGCCTTGACTAGATGGACCTTAGTCAGTAAAGTAATAATGTCTCTGCATTTGAATATGCTATCTAAGTTGGTCATAACTTTTCTTCCAAGGAGTAAGTGTCTTTTAATTTCAGGGGTGCAGTCACCATCTGCAGTGATTTTGGAGCCCCCAAAAATAAAGTCTGACACTGTTTCCACTGTTTCTCCATCTATTTCCCACGAAGTGATGGGACTGGATGCCATGATCTTTGTTTTCTGAATGTTGAGCTTTAAGCCAACTTTTTCACTCTCCACTTTCACTTTCATCAAGAGGCTTTTTAGTTCCTCTTCACTTTCTGCCATAAGGGTGATGTCATCTGCATATCTGAGGTTATTGATATTTCTCCCAACAATCTTGATTCCAGCTTGTGTTTCATACACACATACATATACACACACATACATACACACATGCATGTACCTTTAATGTGTAAAATATATACAGTAGCCTACTTACTATTGGTTTAGTTGACTTTTTAACATAATGAGCAAAAAATGTATTTTAATGTGGCGTGTTATAGATACTGGAGTTGTGGCTTAGGAAGAGTCTCTTCTTACTATTATGTGACAATACCAAAGTCATAAATATCCAATCTAACTTTCTAATCATTGATGTGTATCTGAAAAGTGCCCAATAACCCATCAATCCTTTCAATTCTCTGTCACCTACCATATTTTCTAAGCATCCTTTTGTTAAACAATGATTTTGGTAAAACTGGAATTTTCTTGTGGAGAGTCATTTCTTGCTAATTTACTGCTTCTTCTCTTAAGAGAATTATACAGTTCTCAAGCCACTGAGCTACCCTTTGCATTCCAACCAATCTTACAGTTACTGAATGAGGGTAGAAAGGATAATCATATAAATATGATGTTTAACTATTTCAATGTCTTTGTAAGGGTTTCTGTTAAATGAATGTTTCATCTTGATTTTTAAAAGTTTTCTCCATTTGGATATTTTTCTCCTATTTGAATAATGAGGTTTCTAAGTTTAGTTGCACCCACTCCAGTGTTCTTGCCTGGAGAATCCCGGAGATGGAGGAGCCTGGTGGGCTGCCATCTATGGGGTCGCACAGAGTCGGACATGAGTGAAGCAACTTAGCAGCAGCAAGTTTCGTTGCGGCAATGCAGCACATAGTCAAATACATTTATAACTAGGGTCCATATAAAGAATAGAATAGAATGTCCCATTAAATTTATATTTCTGATAAACAAGGTATTGTTTTTAGTAGAAGTGTGTCCTGAGTATTGTATGGTGCATACTTATAATAAATTATTACTTATTATCAGAAATTTAAATTTAATTGGGCATTCCCTCTTATCCTTTTAAAAAAAATTCTGAATCTAGCATGGCACCTTTATGAAAGTGATCTTGACGACATTGATAGAAGACTATGAATCTGTTGTAAAAATTTCAACCCACAGAACAAAATACATAAGGAATGACAGTATCCCTAAAATGTTACTATATATTTTTCATTGTATCATTTCAGAGGCTGCTTAATTTTATTGAAAGTGACTAGACTCTTCATTAACTAGATTATTAACTATCAATGAGGAAAAGATGTATGGGTAGGAGTTATCTTAAAATAGAAAAATCTAAACTATATTTCAAGTTTAGAAGATGTCTTTTTTTCCTTTGATATTTATTATTTCTTTTTCCTTTCATGAAGGCTGGGGCCTGTCAGGGAGATGTGAGAGGAATAACCTTATCACAGGGGCAGGTGCCTCTGACAGCCATGGCGACTTGACCCAGCCTCAGGGCTCTGGGCTCAGAGGCAGGGACACAGATCTGAACATGATGGACAGAGCCCTAGGGATGGACCTACCAGCCAGTTGTGGCCCCTTAATCCTGAGGTAGCTCTGCAGCAAGGTGGTATAATAAAATCTTTATGTAATATTTTCTGGGTCTAGAGAGGATGAAGTTAGGTCAACAACTATTGATCTGTCTATTTTAGACTTCATAATGAATATTCATATAAAGGTGAAGTATCAGCCAAGCAGCCTGCATGGTGATTAGGAGTCTAAGAGTAGGACATTTTCTGCAGTAACTGTTAAAATTAAGCTGGGAAATGAAAAATCCCATTACAGATGGCATTACTTTTTCACATAGGACAGTGCATAACACTCCTAAAATAAAACTCAGGGTTCAAGTCCGTCTATCTTAGTGCTGGCTAAGAGTTGAAAATCAAGTGGCTTCAGTCAGAGCCATCTTGACAGGTCTGGGCTTTCTCAGCACAGGCACTGTCTCCATTTTCCAGTTTTACTCCAAAAGGACGAGAGAAGAAATAAGCCCCTCTTAAGAGGGCAAATGACATTTCTCCTCTACTGTAAATTTTTAAATAAACTCTGTGAAGTACATTTTCTTTGAAAATCCGAGCTCATTAATAGTTACTATGATCCAGGAATTATTAATAATAATTATTAAAGTGGTACCTATGTAAAGCAAATACTTGGCAATGCTATCTTTGTATGATATAACTTGCTTGTAAACAAACTTCTCATTTGCAAATGAGACTCAAAGAGAAGACTTTTATTTTGCTTTGGCATTTGTAAACAGAAGTACTTTCTAGTTGCTAACTGGTTTTCATTGTATCATGTCAGTGATTTAATAGGATATATATGTGTACACACACATAGAGAGAAAAAAAAAAAGAGAGAAGAAAAAGTATATAAATTTATAAAAAATTAAGAAAAAGAAAGTTGTGACTTTTGATAAGTAAAATATGTTTAATGAACATTTACAAGTGAGCATGCATGGTATCCTAATCCTAAAACATAAGTTCAACCAACCATGTAGTTCATGTGCTTCTACATATTTACTTCTGGGCATGATGGTACATTTTGAATAACATGAAACACCTTTATCAAATAATTTTGTTATCATTATTCCTCTTATGGGAATCATGTTTTTTTCTGTCCTACCATATAACTCTATAATTTGTAAATTGTAGGCTTTAATGATTAAAACATAATCCCCCATTCCATTGAGAGAACAAATCCAGCTACATTTTACCAAATTTTTGCCATGTCAGACACAACTATTATTATCATTCTTAGATAGACCAAGAAGAGTTCCTGTAGACCCTTTGATTTTCAAAATAAATATCAGTACTTTACAGATGTGAAATAAAAATTGAAGCATTAAAGCAACTTCTTAGAGTACTAGAGTGTATCCTTTTTTTGAACAATAGTGCCTATCTTTTTTAGCTGCAGTTGATTTGCAATATTAGTTTCAGGTGCACAACATAGCGATTTCACGTTTTTATAGGTTATAGTCTACCCACTCCAGTATTCTTGCCTGAAGAATTCCATGGACAAAGGAACCTAGTGGGCTACGGTCCATGGGGTCAGAAAGATCTGGACACAACCGAGTGACTAACACTTTTTTATACTCCATTTAAAGTTATTATAAACTACTGTCTATATTCCTTGTGCTGTAAAATATATCCTTATAGCTTAATTATTTTAACAGAGTTGTTTGTGCATCTTAAACCCCACCCCTTACTTTGCTCCACCCGCTCCTTCTCCCCACTGGTAGCCATAAGTTTGTTCTCTGCATCTACGAGTCTGTTTTGTTATAGTCATCCTTTTGCTTGTTTTTATTCCATTCTACATATAAATGAAAACATACAGTATTTGTCTTACTCTGTTTGACTTGTTTCACTAAGCATAACATCCCTCCTGGTCCATCCATGTTTTGAAAAGAGCAAAATTGCATTCTTTCTTATAATTGAGTAACGTTAATATTGGGCTTCCCTGGTGGCTCAGTGGTAAAGAATCCGCCTGCCTCTGCAGGAGATGCAAGAGAGGGGGTTCAATCGCTAGCTTGGGAAGATACCCTGGAGTGGGAAATGCAACCTGCTCCAATATTCTTGCCCAGAAAATGTCATAGACAGAGGAGCCTTGGGGGCTACAATCCATGGGGCTGCAAAGAGTCTGCTATGACAGAACACACACATACCCACACAATGTTAATATTCTCTACATCTTGGCTATTATAAATAAGTGCCTTCATTTTTATAAGTGGGATGAAAATGAATCTAGGACACCACCACTAAGTTCTGGGGTCTTGGGTTGTTATTCAGCAGCAGGTAACTATAACAGACTTCTCCTCAACTGGAAACCATAGTTAGTTCTAGAGGAGGTCAAGTATCTTTGTGTGAATAACACCTCTCAACTGTATAGCTTGTGACCTTCTATTCTCTGAACACTACTGGCCTTACTCCCCACAATTAGAAATACAAATATCTGGGTTAGAAGCTGTTTAGAAGCTGCAATAGACTGTTAATTTCTCCTGTAAAAAAAATAATATTACTGTTTGATTTTCAAGTTGCTTTAAGTTCTAGCCTGGTTATACCCTTACCAGTTCTCCTAGAGTTGTGTCTCTGGCTTTCAGATCAGCATTTGGAACAGGATAGCTGGTGTCAGTCACATTGATAATCTGGCTGAAACCCTGCCTAAGACCCATTCATAATTACCTTTCTCCTTGCTCAGCCTCTCTGATGGGTAGACATTGATGCCAGAATACTGCAAAATGTGTTAAGACAGAAAAGAAGCTAATCAACTTTGGATTCTGTTTAGTCTGCTTGAGGCACTATGACAAAATACCATGGACTGGGTGGTTTAAACAATAAATGTTTATTTCTCACAGTTCGGGAGTCTGGAAGTCTGAGATCAGGGTGTGAACACAGTTGGGTTCTACTGAGGGCTTTCTTCCTGGCTGGCAGGGAACCACCTTCTGGCTGTATGCTCAAACGGCCTTTCCTCGGTGCCTATGGAGGAGTTGGGGGAGGAGAGGAAGAGCGAATTATCTTCCTCTTCTTATTATAAGTGCACTAATTCTCCCAAGAGGACCAGACCCTCATGACCCATTCGTTGTCCTTCAGTCCCTAAATCATGTCTGACTCTTTGCAACCCCGTGCCATGCTCCTCTGTCCTGCACAGTCTCCCAGAGTTTGCTCAAATTCATGTCCATAGAGTTGGTGGTGCTGTCTAACCATCTCATCCTCTGCCACCCAAAAAAAAAAAAAATGGAACTTCATCTCAAAAATAAAAATCCCAGATGCTGCCTATCTAATGGAGCATTTATTTTAAGTGCACATTCTGTCAAATATATGAAACCCCTCTATTAAGTGGTAGCTGAGGAGAAACCTCTGGTTTGGGAGTGGCATTCGTCTTTCCCCACCCGGGGCTTTTCTAGGGTGGGGACCTGCTCTGCTACCTTAATTCCTTCCACGTGGAGGCCCCGGCATCTGCAGTTGTAAACCACGGTTCTCTGACACACAACTCCCAGATGGTGCTTTGACTTTAACGCCCATACTGCCTGCAGATTTCTACCACATGTGGTTTAATTTTTTTCCCTCACTGTTGCTCAATGCATGCTTGTTGTGCAGGAAGAAAAGTAGATAAATATATAACAAAAATAAAACTCCCATAGCCCCACGACTGTTCATATTTTGAAACTGATCCTTCTACATGGTTTCTGGGTATGTTCATTTATATGTATAACTTTAGTTTTTTCTTTTTTAATTGAATTTTTATTTTATATTTGAATGTTTGTAAATAGTTGATTTACAATGTTGTGTTAGCTTCAGGTGTACAACACAGTGATTCGATTATACGTAAATACACATATATGTTCTTTTTCAGATTATTTTCCCATGTAGATGACTGGGCTTCCTGGTGGCTCAGATGGTAAAGAATCTGCCTGCCTGTCATATGGGAGACCCAGGTTCAATCCCTGGGTTGGGAAGATCCCCTGGAGAAGAGAATGGCTACCCACTCCAGTATTCTTGCCTGGAGAGTTCCATCGACAGAGACCCTGGCGAGCTACAGTCCATGGGATCACAAAGAGCTGAACACAGCTGAGCAACTAACACACACACCCAGATGATTACCGAATATTGGGTAGAGTTCCCCCTCCTTGTTGGTTGTCTATTTTATATATAGGAGTGTGTGTATATTTATGTTAATCCCCAATTTTAATTTATCCTCCCACCTTTCTCCTTTGGTAACCATAAGTCTGTTCTCCGTGTCTGTGAGTCTGTTTCTGCTTCATAGATAAGTTCCTTTGTGTCATATTTTAGGTGCCACATATAAGTGATATTATATGGCATTTAGCTTTCTTTTTCTGACTTACTTCAGGTCCGTGTTGCTGCAGATGACATTATTTCATCCTTTTTTTTATGGCTGAGTTGTTGTTTTTGTTGTTCAGTTAAGTCATGTCCGACTCTTTGCGACCCCTTAAACTGAAGCACTCTAGGCTTCCCTGTCACTGTCTCCAGGAGTTTGCTCAAACTCATGTCCATTGAATCAGAGATGCCATTCAACCATCTCATCCTCTGTTGCACCCATCTTCTCTTGCCCTCGATCTTTCCCAGCATCAGGGTCTTTTCCAGTGAGTCAGTTCTTTGCATCAGATGGCCAAAGTATTGGAGCTTCAGCATCAGTCCTTCCAGTGAATATTCAGGACTAATTTCCTTTAGGATGGACTGGTTTGGTCTCCTTGCAGTCCAAGGGATTCTCAAGAGTCTTCTCCAGCACCACAGTTCAAAAGGATCAGTTCTTCAGTGCTCAGCTTTCTTTATGGTCCATCTCTTACATCCATACATGACTACTGGAAAAACCACAGCTTTGACCTTAGAGGTCCATAGATGGACCTTTGTTGTTATGGCTGAGTAGTATTCCATTATATATATGTACCACATCTTTATCTGTTCCTCTGTTGATCGACATTTAGCTTGCTTCTGTGTCTTGGCTATGAACTTTGGGATGTATGTGTCTTTTCAAATTACGATTTTCTCTAGATATATGCCTGGGAAGGGGAGTGCAGGATCATGTGGTAGCTCTACTTTTACTTTTTAAAGGAATCTTCCGAATGTTCTTCATAATGGAACTTTATTTATTTTTAATTATTTTTTACAAAAGTGGTGTTGGACCTGCACTACTCAGGCTACTCCCCATTCTGTGTGTCATGCCGTGGACGTCATGGCTCACAGGTGACCCAGATGTACCCATCACAGGCTACTGCTTATGAGCTGCTACTGGGCAAGGGCCCATCAGCTCATCATAGTCAGCTGTCTTCACCAACATGAAGGGAGAAGCATGGGGGCTATTACACCCTAGCTGCTGCTGCTGCTAAGTCACTTCAGTCGTGTCCGACTCTGTGTGACCCCATAGACGGCAGCCCACCAGGCTCCCCCATCCCTGGGAGTCTCCAGGCAAGAATACTGGAGTGGGTTGCCATTTCCTTCTCCAATGCATGAAAGAGAAGTTTCTCAGTCTGCCCAATTGTTAGCGACCCTATGGACTGCAGCCCACCAGGCTCCTCCGTCCATTGGATTTTCCAGGCAAGAGTCCTGGGGTGGGATGCCATTGCCTTCCCCGATTACACCCTAGAGATACCATGTATTGAGCACCTACTGTTTGCTCGTGGAGATTCTACAGGCGTTATCTCTGCTTTCCAGACTTACCCCAGGGAGAGCTGGTTCCCACATTTTGCAGATGAGAACATTGAAACTTGGTTAAGTCAGAATTTAGACTCAGATCAGTTTGGTTCCAGTGCCTGTATTTCCTGGGTCCCCTCAGTGCTTCCAGCTGGGCAGACCAGTGGGGTCTGGGGTGAAGGCAGCAGGAAGGGGAGGATGCTGTCCCCGGAGAAGGATGGAGGTGGGGATGGGATGAGCTAGACTGTCCTGTGAGGGACCGAGCAGGGCGGCTGGGGGCTGTTTTCTGCTCAGTCGAGGTGGTGGTTGAGGGCAATAACTGAGCCTCAGTGGGAGATACTTCTAGGGTAGATGCGTCCAGTGATAGAATGGGTTCCTGTGGGGCAGGGTTGGCCTGGGGAAAGCCATGGGGCTGAAAAAGCTTGGTTTTCACTCATGTGCAAAGCTCTCAAGGTCCTCAGGCCCCTTAAGTCCCATCAGGGGTCCCAAACACCAGGCCTGCCTCTCTGGTCTTCTTGGGTGAGACTCTCCCAGGGTATAGATCTCCATCCTGTCACATCAGAGCCCCCACAAGCAGTGGTCCAGCTCTCCGAAGGCTTTTTCTGCTAACTAAGAAAGTGCAGGCACTGGTGGGTTAATGGGTATTACTGGCTCAATATTCTTCTCTCTCCTAAATACTTGCACTGGAACAACATTGTTGGTAGCAGGGGATGGAAATATAAAGAGGAAGCCACCTTCCCTTAGGCAGCTCATTATAATGGGGAGGTGTGACAAACAGAGTGGGGAGAACACGGGTTTGAAAGGGTGTGATGGAGGTGCGCACCACAGGTCACGCTGCTTTGCTGTTGTTCCTGTTGTTGCTTTTTTGTTGTTTTTCCCCTGGGGAGGGGGCCTGAGAGTAGCCCTGGAAGGAGATACTGGAGTGGGGCTTTGAGGGATGAATAGGAGCTGTATACCAGGCCGAGGAGTCACTGTGCTGGGAAAGCAGCTTAACCAACTCCTGGATGCCGTGATGGCCCTGCCCGGACTGATCATGTAGGCAGAGACCGTAGGCTGGGCCAGGCTGAGGAGGGCCTCGGGTGACATCCTGGGACCCTGGAGCTCTATCCCTCAGGCAGATTCTAAAGCATTTTAATCAGGAGAGAGACTTAATCTGACTTGTGTTCTGGGAGGATATTCTTGGTAACTGTGAGGAGGCTGGATGAGTCACTTGGAGAGCGGGAGGCCGTACTGCAGAAAGTGCAGCCATCTGGATGTTTTCTGCAGATGCTGAGGATGAGTTTGGTTCAAGGTGGCTTTTTCCCAAGGTTCCAGTGAAAGGAAACGTCCTCAAGGATGTGTGGCAGGCAGTGTTGGTCCCCAGGGAGGCAGCCGGAGCAGTCATGCCCAGCCCCTGGGCCTCATGCTCGGGGGCAGTAGAGCCCGAGGCTGCCTTCACAGCCCCTTAAAGAAACGGAAGGCGCTGGGCTTTCAGGAATGGCAGTAAGTCCTGGTGTTGGCCTGGGCAGGGGAGGAGGCCCTGGACACCTTTCCTGTGTTCGCTCTTAATGGCCGTCAGGCTTTGTGACGCTTTCCTGCTTCCAGAGGTGAGAAGCCACATAGGATGCAGGCCTCACACTGGGCAGGGGTGTCCAGGTGGGCCAGAGAGCTCTGACCCCAAGAGACAGCCAGTCAGAGACTGTGGGGAGACTCCCAGGCTGGGTGGAGCCAGCAATGGGCAGGGCCTGGTCTGCTAGACGCCTCTTGGGTGGAATGTATCCTGTGCTTAGTCGCTCAGTCGAGTCCGACTCTTTGCGACCCTGTGGACTGTAGCCCGCCAGGCTCTTCTGTCCACGGGGATTCTCCAGGCAAGAATACTGGGGGGGGGGGGGTGCCATTCCCTTCTCCAGGCGATCTTCCAAACCCAGGGATAGAACCCTGGTCTCCAGCAGGCAGATTCTTTAGTGTCTGAGCTACCAAGAATGCCCAAGAATATTGGAGTGGGTAGCCTATCCCTTCTCCAGGAGATCCTTCTGACCCACAAGTTGAATTGGGGTCTCCTGCATTGCAGGCAGATTCTTTACCAACTGAGCTGCCAGGGAAACCCTATACTCCAATACAAAACAGAAACTTTTAAAANGCTACCAAGAATGCCCAAGAATATTGGAGTGGGTAGCCTATCCCTTCTCCAGGAGATCCTTCTGACCCACAAGTTGAATTGGGGTCTCCTGCATTGCAGGCAGATTCTTTACCAACTGAGCTGCCAGGGAAACCCTATACTCCAATACAAAACAGAAACTTTTAAAACAAGAAAAAAAGAGAGGGATGGAGCATTCTGGTTCAGAGCCAGGCTATGGGTTCAAATCCTGGCTTCGCCACTTCCTTGCTGCATATCTTGGAAAAGCCACCTCTCTCTCCATGCCTTGGTTTTCCCATCTGTAATATGGGGGCGATAATGATCCCACATTGCGGGTTTATCGTGAGGATGAAATCAGTTGATGCATCCACAGCAGTTGCAGCAGTGAGCGTCTTGCTAGGATCAGGTGCCTGCTTGCTTTTCCAGAGACCCAGAGCAGCCTGAGCTCTCAGGAGGTCAGCCACCCAGACCCACCCTGGCCCCAAGCTCTTCCTCCTCCTCTGGCGTATGCACAGCTGCACCCTGAGACACCACCCTTCTCCCCCTCAGTTCAGCTCAGCCGCTCCGTCGTGTCCGACTCTTTGCGACCCCATGAATCGCAGCACGCCAGGCCTCCCTGTCCATCACCAACTCCCGGAGTTCACTCAGACTCACGTCCATTGAGTCCGTGATGCCATCCAGCCATCTCATCCTCAGTCGTCCCCTTCTCCTCCTGCCCCCAATCCCTCCCAGCATCAGAGTCTTTTCCAATGAGTCAACTCTTCACATGAGGTGGCCAAAGTCCTGGAGTTTCGGCTTTAGCATCATTCCTTCCAAAGAAATCCCAGTTGATCTCCTTTAGGATGGACTGGTTGGATCTCCTTGCAGTCCAAGGGACTCTCAAGAGTCTTCTCCAACACCACAGTTCAAAAGCATCAAATCATCGGCGCTCAGCCTTCTTCACAGTCCAACTCTCACATCCATACAGGACCACAGGAAAAACCATAGCCTTGACTAGACGGACCTTTGTTGGCAAAATAATGTCTCTGCTTTTCAGTATGCTATCTACGTTGGTCATAACCCTCCTTCCAAGGAGTAAGCGTCTTTTAATTTCATGGCTGCAGTCACCATCTGCAGTGATTTTGGAGCCCCCAAAAATAAAGTCTGACACTGTTTCCACTGTTTCCCCATCTATTTCCCATGAAGTGATGGGACTGGATGCCATGATCT